>JAKTPS010000035.1:0-98770 GCA_030556275.1 Lipomyces sp. NRRL Y-27488 | reverse complement strand
GTCAATTCAGTACTATCAGACTCTCGTATAGCTTTCCGCTATAGTTCCCTCTTGTCCAGCTCTTGTCCGCTATTCAGAATCTGTTCTTTAACAGGAGTACATTACGAATTTCAAGAAGGGCCATACCAAGGTAGTTCGCAGTTACCCGTCCGATCATCACCAGCTAAGCTCCTTTGGGCCTACTTAGTACTGCGGTGGGAGACCACGCTGGAATCGTAGGTGCTCTTCTTTTTTGGCCTTTTTTTCTTCCAAATTTTGCCATATTCGTTTTGGAGGTGTTGTTCAAGGCGGGGTGGTTGAACAAATATAGAGGAAGCTAGGCGCAATGAATTCGTCAGGGGAAAAACTGTATTCTACGAAGATCACGTGTTTGTTTGTCTCAAAACACGGCATATGTAGCGTGACATGTGCTTTTGGTCTGATATCATATCTCAAGATCTGTACATACAGTAATGTTATGAGTTGATCTAAGATTCCTCGTCAGAAAGTAACCTATTGCTTCTTTGGCAGTCTTCTCTCGTGGACTAACAATAAATTGATCTCTGAACCTTTTGGTGCGAACTTTTGAAGATGATCAACACGTGACTTGCGCAAACTCACTGTGCTAACCCCCTGACTCCTTGCTAAAGACTCTACAACGCCTTCAAACATGAGGGCTCCAGAAAACATACGACAAAAATTTGCAAAATTTCCAAAAAAAAGGCCAAAAAAAGAAGAGCACCTACGATTCCAGCGTGGTCTCCCACCGCAGTACTAAGTAGGCCCAAAGGAGCTTAGCTGGTGTTGATCGGACGGGTAACTGCGAACTACCTTGGTATGGCCCTTCTTGAAAATCTGTTGTTTGTCAGTCATCTTTATACTTATCGCCATAGACAAGTTTTTATCGACTTCCTCCAAGAAGGGTCACCCGCCACAGTGTATCGAACTAAAGCTATCCTTTATGGCATGCTTTTATGAATATATCCAGATCTTGTTTAACTTCATTGAACGTTTAGGCTGAATACCACTTTATTCTGAGCATTTTTCAATTGGAAACCCTATGGCAACAATAATATGCGCGAGCGCCTTCCTTAACACACGTTCTCCTTTACGGTTGGCACTGCTTTTTCATGTATGATATGCTTGTGAAGCCCACTTTCAGTCAGGCAGGAGCAGTTCGTCTTCTACAGCGAACTATCGGTGATTGGAGCTGCTACCTGTCTTACTCGCTGTCATTTACTTTTTGGCTGGTCTACTACCGAAATTTGGCCACCGTTTTGGTTGTGCTTCACTGGAAATTAGGTAGACTCTGATCATTTTATTTCAGTTTCTCTACGGAGTCAAGCGGACCTAGCGCACCGTCTACTTGCAACCCCAATTCCGTCATGGCTGTGTCTTCTGACTTCTTTCTGAGTACATCGTTCATTCGGTGGGCAGATGGTAGCCTGAGTAGCGCAACACATTAATGTATCTGTCACTTTTAGCTATACACCTCGAAGTAGCAGGGCCGATGGTAGTATGCCTATTCACAAATGTGGCTCATAATTTCAAGCCCCGATATTGAAGTTATTTTAACACTTTTGATTCTGACGTGGTCAATTTTGGCTTACCTGCATATCGAACGAAAATAATATTGACTGGACGTATGAAGTATATTAGAAACGGCCCGTTTGAAGTGTTATATTATCGAGAAAGGAACAAACCAAAATGAGAGAATGTTTAAAGATCGATGTTATTATGTATAAACTGTGACTATTTCTCTTGGATTGCAATTCGAATAATTAGATTACAGTCTACTGTTAAAACAGGACAAAACATAATTGTGGTAATTTTATTGTCTAGAGGACCGGGCCTAAATATTTACCATAAAAAGTTTATCCGATCATTTTTTTAAACTGGCGAAAGTAGAATATTTCGCGATACTTCCGGGAAAATAGGAAAAGCTCATGCTATTAATGGACGACTATATATAGACTTTTGTAGCCGCTGTATCATAGCAGCATAGTGCCTGCAAGGACACTACGTAAGACAAGAAGTTGCGATGAACACGTGCGGCTGCTGAATTTTCTGGGGAGAAATTTTTGACCTGGCTCTATTTTTTTTTTTTTTGGTTTCTTCATTTCGCTGCAGATTCACCTTCGAGCAAAACATCGACTTGACTGCAATAATGGCCGACAAGTCACTGAAATCACTCTGGGGCGGACGATTCACTGGTGAGGCGACGTTGATATTTATTGAAGTCCTTGCGAGTTCCAAGCTGATTGTTCCATAACAGGTGGAATGGATCCCTTGATGCAACTCTATAATGCTTCGTTCCCGTATGACAAGAAAATGTACGAAGCCGATCTTCAAGGCACCAAGGTCTACACTGCGGGTCTACAAAAGCTTGGTCTACTGACTGAACATGAGCTATCGGAAATTCACCGGGGTTTGAGCTTGATTCTTGAAGAGTGGCGCTCGGGAACTTTTGTGGACGTTCCGGATGATGAGGACATCCACACAGCGAACGAGCGCAGACTGGGCGAGCTTATTGGACGTGAGATTTCTGGAAAGGTGCACACTGGACGAAGCCGAAACGATCAGGTCGCGACGGATATGCGAATTTACGTGCGCGAACAGCTGCGAGAAGTGAAGCGGATTTTGACGGAGCTCATTTCGGTTTTTGTTCTGCGGGCGGAGGCTGAAATTGATGTTCTGATGCCAGGTTACACTCATTTACAGCGCGCGCAACCCATCCGGTGGAGTCACTGGCTGTTGTCGTATGCTACTTATCTGTCGTCGGATCTGGAGCGACTGTCGCAGCTTATTGACCGTTTGAATCTCTCCCCATTGGGCTCCGGCGCATTGGCGGGTCATCCGTATTCTATTGATCGTGATTTTTTGGCCGAAGGTCTTGGTTTTGCCGGAGTCATTCCCAACTCATTGACTGCGGTTTCAGACCGTGATTTCGTTGTTGAAACTTTGTTTTGGGGCACTCTTTTCATGAATCATCTCTCGCGATTCTCGGAAGATTTGATTATTTACTCTACTGCTGAGTTTGGTTTCATCGATTTGGCGGACGCTTACTCAACTGGATCTAGTTTAATGCCGCAAAAGAAGAACCCAGACTCTCTCGAGCTTTTGCGAGGCAAGTCCGGCCGCGTCTTCGGCTCCCTCTCAGGATTCCTGATGACGCTCAAGTCGCTGCCGTCTACTTACGATAAGGACCTTCAAGAGGACAAAGAGCCGCTTTTCGACGCCTTGACTACCGTATCGCACTCCATTTCAATTGCGACGGGCGTGCTCTCGACCCTTGCGGTCAACAAAGACCGCATGCTAGCCGCACTCACGCCCGACATGCTTGCGACAGATCTTGCGGACTATCTGGTGCGGAAGGGCGTGCCGTTCCGTGACACCCACCATATCTCCGGTGCAGTCGTTCGCCTGGCAGAAGTCAAGAAGGTCGGCGGCATCGACAAGCTCAGTCTCGAAGAACTACAGAGCGTGGACGCGCGATTTGGCGAGGACGTCGTCGTCGAGGTCTTCGATTATGAAAAGAGCGTCGAGCGACGTGACGCTATTGGTGGCACAGCGAAATCGGCTGTTCTAGATCAGATTGCGCGGTTGAAGAAGATTCTCTAAACTTTCGTTGCTGAATAATTCATCATTCGAAAGTGTTTTGTTCCATAACCATTTTGTTAATCACGCTATACACACTTAAACCGCTCCAGACTATACATGAGATAAAGAAACTAACAATGACAGCCTCCTTACGCTCTCGCTTGTGAACTTTTCCCTCTCTTAAACAAAAGAAAACGGTCAACTTAAACTCACACACGATAAATCAAAACAAGAAAATCACGGTCCGATATATCGCTCTAGTAATGACATCATTATAGAATGCGGCCGTATGTAGTAGTGCGCCCGTATAAAATAGAAGGCTAGACGACGACAATGAAGCAGCAGTCGTACAGAAATCGCAACTAAAATCATAATGGAACGATGAAAGACAAAAAAGGTTTTACGCCAAGTGAAAACAACGACGGAAAGTCAGGTAAAATGCTCGTTTAAATCAAAACAAAAAAGCAGACGAAAATGCGAACTACCAGGACCGAACAAAGTAAGATCGCCATAGAATAACGACCAAAAAGATACGAAGGCTTACATACAAATTTAGAAGTTGTAGTAATTTGAAGATCCCCGTGACCGTTGGCTGCCACCAAAGGGCGAACCACCGCCGCCGAACTGTGCACCAGGGAACTGCGCACCGCCAAACTGTGCACCGCCAAATTGACTCATGAATTCAGGTGGGATACCTCCAGCTCCACCTGGATGGCCTCCGCCACCAAACATTTGAAACAACACCGATGGGTCGACCTGAGCCCCCATGCCGCCCATGCCGCCCATGCCGCCTCCACCAAACATATCGTTTGGATCTTGTAAATCAACACCGGAGTCGTAGCGGGCTCGTTTTTGGCTGTCGGAGAGAATTTCATAAGCTTCGCCCACTTCCTTGAACTTCTCATGTGCAGTGGGATCGTCAGGATTTTTGTCGGGGTGGTATAGTAGTGCCATCTTTCGGTATGCCTTCTTGATATCAACATCGTCGGCGTCTTTGCTCACAGCCAGGATCTTGTAATGATCCTTGCGTTTGCTCTTCTTCAGCTCCAATTCAGCTTCGCGCAGTTCTTGTCGTAAATTCGAGTCACTGGGCTCAGCCTCGCTTGCGCGGTTGAACTCTTGCACTGCTTCTTCCCATTTCTCAAGCTTTGTAAGAGCGCGAGCTTTGGTTCGTCGGACTTTTGTGAACGATGGATCCAATGCCAAGGCAGCGTCTGAATCGGACACCACATCCTCGAGTCTGCCGAGACGCAGATTAACAGTTGCGCGGTTCGAGTATATGCGCGAGTTCGTAGCACTGTTATCAGGATCGATGGACAGCGCCGCAGCGTAAAGCTCAAGTGCTTTCTGTAGGTCTCCCCGCTTGAACGCCTCGTTGCCTTCATTCTTGCGCCGCTCGAGATCACGAGCAGTGCGTAGAAGCTCGCGAGCAGCACGGTTATCGGGATCAACACGAAGTGCTTCTAGACAGTGGTCCGCAGACTTCCCATTCTCGCCTTGAGCGTACAGCACTTTGGCACGCAGCACAAGCGCGTCGGAGTCAAGTCTGTCTTCGCGTAGTAAGGACACAGCGGTATTCGCCGCGGCGTCGAGGTCCTTCGGTGCTTTCGTGCCGACAAGTAAATTGCCCCGCAATAACCGCCAAGCACGCGGGATCGCCACACCAGCACCCAGAAGTTTTTCGGCACCAGTAAGCGCGTGCAGCGCGAGGGACGGATTTCCGGCGCTGGCCATCGCGGTGGCTTGCCCTATGTACGACGCCATATTCTGCGCAGGAGCAATGTCCGCTGCCGATGGCGCTGGGTCAATTTGTGAGTATGCGTCAAGAGCATCATTGGGTTGCCCAAGCGTAGTATATATCTTGCCGAGACGCAGAAGTGTCTTCGGTATCGCGGCCGCGTAGAGTGTGGGATTAGCACGTGCTAAACTGAGGGCTGCTCTAGAGTCGTCGAGAGCTGCGAGATAGTTTGGCACCTGCAAGTACGCCATCGCCCTATTGCCGTGGTATATTGGGCTGGACTTGTCCGCGTCGACCGCTTTGCTGTACTCGTTCACGGCACTGGCAAAGTCGCCTCCTCGGTAGAAGTCGTTGCCGCGTGCCTTGTGGGCTTCCGCGTCTGCGACTGCAGACGCGGAGACTGACGGCGGCGGGGCAGTAAAGACATCCGCCGTGCTCATTGCAGAGAGGACGAGGAGGAGAAAGGAGGAATTGCGGAAGTGTAGTGGTGTCCAGAGAAAGAGTGGTGTGGCGAGGTGAGCAAAGTCGCATACGGAAGAAAGAATTCGAAACCCGCAAAGCGGAAAGCCAGATGAAACTTCGAGAACAATCTTACCCTAACCCAATACAGTACTAAACCCTCCAAAACCAGCTGCTTCACGTGATAAGTCTCTCGCTGTCTGATTCTACAAAGTCTTGACCGAGAACAAAGAACATCATCATCTAAATTACGAAGAAGCGACAAAGCTAAACACCAGGTACAGAAAATGCTTTCCGCAGAAGGCGAATGTGTGGTGAGATTAAATATACAAATGCCCATGCAACGAGCGCGAATAGCCATCCCGTTACCTGCAAGTAGTACCTCGTTAGTTTAGGCATAGCAAATAGGCACACATCAATACCAACCCACCTTTTCTAAAAATGTATGGAAATATATGCCGGTCATTAGAAGCATCCACCACCAGAGTGCAAGAAGACCAAATACAATCTGCGCTCCGTTAGTTAAAATCAAGAACATTCCGCAAAGGGCAGATTTTGGCAACGGGTCTCTTTACCTTCGTGTTTACCTGTCGCATCAATGGTCCACGTTCGACCAACACTGGTAACAATTCGTACCATAAAAACAAACTGGCATGTGTGAGCAGAAATGCATGTCCACTGACGTCATGTCCTCCGGCCCATTCGCCGCGCAAGTGCCGGCATCCCAGAGACGACCAAACATCGTGTACCGGCCGTGCTGGGTCGTTGTCCATCTCAGGATCAACAACGAAGCACATGCCACCGGTATTGATAAATATACGGTCCATAATTGGCGGGCCAATAAACCACTGCGTGAACAAGAACCACCATAGCGTAATCGCCAGATATCTCGCAAGGAGTCCCGTTGGTCGCGAGATGCGCAAGCGTATTGAGTGGACCATGAAAGCAATTGTGGTCCAAAACCACCCATTCTTCACAAATACGACATTAAACACGTTTTTCTTGCTACTGAAATACGTGTCTGGCTGTGATAGCAATGCCGTAAAGCTTCCCAGGCAAATGGTCACAGGGTATATACTGAACACCGCCAGTTCCTCGAAAGAGAACAAGCCGGCCACAAATCGTCGCGCATATGGCGGAGGAGGTGTTGATGGAGGAGTCAGTGGTACAGTCACACCGGCCATCGCCTCAACCGGCTGCTCTGGTTGCTCTTGTGGAGGAGGTGCGTGGTAGTCCGGGCCGCCGGCTGCTATTGTGGCGGAAGGCTGGCTCTGCTCGGCAGACGACGGTTCCTCGTCAACGTCGGAAGGAAGCGTAAGGCTAGTATCTAAAAGCAGATCTCTAGAAATTGACGGCGTGTTCTCCATGGTCAAAGAAGGACACAGAGCGCAGGCTTGGCTGGCTGGAAAGTTCGGGGGAACCTCTGAAAAGCCGCACTGTGTCGTCATTTCACGAAGCTAGTTTGACTACTCTGGAGCAACGTGTAAATAAATGCCATAAGAAGGTACTTATGGCAGGCCAAGGCGTACCGTCTCCTTCTGGCATCGAAAAACTGCAAATTGCTGCATCGGAGCCGCCTCTGGCATCGGGCCAAGCGGACGAGAAACCCGTCCCTCTTTCTCCTCCTGCTCCTGCAGACCAGCTGTCAGCCGACACAGAGCCGACACGTTTCGAGATAGAACTGGACGTGAGTTGGAGCCTTGTCATAGCCGACTTCGTTACGACTTTTAACTTGTAGCTATAGTTCGTTCAGGCACTTGCAAATCCGAACTACCTGAATTTTCTTGCACAAAACAACTACCTCGACGACGATAGGTTCATTGCATATCTGGAGTATCTAGAGTACTGGCGTCGACCTGAGTACCTCAAGTACCTCATGTATGTCTTGACATGTAATATAAATATATTTTTGGGTATTGCTGACTATTGTATAGCTATCCAAATTGTCTGCACGTCTTGGTTTTGCTTAGACAGCCCCTCTTTCGCCAGGAAATCCGTCACGCGGATATGGCTCAGACGCTCTTGCACGACATCCTTTCAAAGTGGCTCGGTTTTGGGCGATATGAGCCACCAGATGCGCCTGCCGTGTTAGAAGCCGCTAGTTCCCAGCAGCAGCAGGAAATTGCGAGCAACAGCACAGCTAACGCCGCGTCGACTTTGGAGAAAGGAGATCATTCACAAAGCGCGTCAGAGTCAAATGGCAACAAGATCAAGAGCGAAGAAAAGTAACTTCCTTAATGACCACCTTTGTACTATATTCTAGTAAATGTTTCACTATGTCGGCTTGTATATATCGGTAATACTACGCAAAATCATCATTAATCCCGTCAAGCTCTGATATTAGCTCTAGGGCACCGAAATGACCGTCTTATTCCCTTCCCCGACAATCAATCCTGCAATGTTAGCACCTACCAAACTCGAAGTCTCCATTGTGCTGATAAGTTGCTCCATGCCGTTCAGGTACCACAACCCATCCTCATCAAGCTTGAACTTCGCGAACTTGCTCACTGGATCCAAACGCGGGTATGGATACCAAATTTTCTCGTGCACCCACGTGAATTCAGTTCCAGGTTCAAAGATGAGCTGCATATATGCTGGCGTGATACGAGTCGGGGAAAATATCTTGTACACGTACTCGTTGCGCTCGGAAATATAGCGGACTATGGAAACAGAGTTGAAAATCGGGGGCGCGTGCGCAGCAGCCCTACCTGGAAGTGTCGTAAGCACCATAGTTGGCGCATGAGTACCGTCCTGAAGACCGAAGTATTTTCCAGAGAGCCTTTTTGTTGACGTGAACAGCGTGGTGTATAATTTCATGTAGGGCACCACCTTAGGTGCAACGTCTTCAAGAGCAGAAATTTTGATGTCAGTCTGGTGAAACGGCGCCGCAATAATGACTTGATCAAAGGACTCTATGGCCTCAGAGCCATCTTCAAGAGTAGTGCTGACACTCCATTTGCTTCCATCCATTTCTGGCAAGCGTCGGATCTCGGTCACTGCTGCACCAAGATGTACAGCAGCGCCGGATTTCTTCAGCATCCTGTCAAAGAGTTGCCAATTCCCACCTTCAATGTCCAGACCATCATCTGCAGATAGACACACTAATCCTTCGAGTGCCTGCAGGCGGTCGATGTTTTGTGCATAGTTAACACGCGTCAGAGCCTGAATCAGCTCGTTCGCAAAACTATCACTAATACCGTTTGCCGCGAAGTAGTTCTATTAGAATTAAAACTTGCCCCAGGTCGCTCAAAACATATTTTTAATACTCACGCGAGAAGTCGTATTAGTGACATTAACCAGACCGGTCACAGTTGTTATCCTGGTAAGATCAGTGAATGGGAAGAAATCCGGGGAATAGTACGTCAAAAACTTCTTAACGGTCTTCGTTGCGAGGCGGCGCGCGCGAATGGGCGCTACGCCATACCGATACAGCATCTTCGGTATTGTCTTCCACGACGACTCTTGTGAAACAGAGAATACCATCGATTTGCCGTCCCAACTGCATTCAATAGATCTATTAGCGGTCTCGTTCCATTGGTGAAGCGGGATCCGCTCAGCTCACATTCCCAGGGAATCCTCGACTTTTAATCCATCTAGTTTTCCAGCTCGGCCTAGGGTAGTTGTCTTCACAGACAATCCAAGTTCTTGTGCAGCAGCCACCAGATTCAAGTTCTCCTTGACAAAGATGCTTGCACCGAGCTCGACTGGCCATCGCACGTCGCCATGCACGTTCACCGTCGTCGTGCGGCCACCAATATACGTGTTCCTGTCATACACAGTAATGTCGTACGCGTCAGAAGAATACCGCTGGAGGTAGTACGCAGCGGAGGAGCCTCCTGCGCCGGCGCCTACAATGGCGATCTTTGGCCTGGTGGCTGGGGCATCGAAAACAAGCTGATCAGCGCCAACTAAAGTCACAACAAATAAACAAAAAATGAGTAAACTAGCACCATGCATATTTTCAGCCGGTTTCACGCAATGACAGTTCTAGAGACTGCCGGTTGTTGCAGGAAGGACTGGAGTGTGGGGGAGTGATCTGGTGGTTTGTTCCCAACGCCAGCGCCGCAGTGGCATCACCAAGGGCTTACCAAACCCGGCAACCACTGCTCATGGCGAATAGACATTTCTTCACTGGCTGAGCATCTGACTGGCTGATCATGCTGGAGCCCCTAAACGGTTCAACAACGATGCTGGGTATGCAAATTTCTATGAATTTGCTTTATGTATGTACAAATAATAGAGAACGTACAGAATTTCCATGACAACGAGGAATATGTACTCTCCACCCGCCAGATAAACAAGCCTCAGGCGACAGTAAAATCAACTTCTAACTTAGCACCCACCAAACCAAACAAACACGATTTGCCATACGCATTATAAAACTTTGGAAACTTTCTCCAATTCCGTTTGTGGGTCGAAGTCGCCACTTGATATTCGCGCATACTCATCATTGTATATTCCCTTCGACAGGGGCGCGTTTCCTCTAAATCGTTTCCTTATAAAAGAAAAAAAAGATAAGTTTTGTGAAAAACAGATAGTAACTTGCCAGAGACTATCACGTACCTCATATCTAGCATTCCTCGCCTATAACATTGCCTGTCAGTCATCGAAGTGTCACGAATCAAACAACAAATCTCGTCGACGACGTCAAACACTAACCTGCATTGCGCATAACTCTTCATCCGAGCCAGGCATTGCTGCGGGAGATTTGCTCGTAGTTCGGGATCCTCAAGACATTCCGTAGGCGTATGACGGTCGATTAAAACACACGGTGATCGCTGAAGGCATATGGCAAGCCCAGTTCGAATATCCGAGCAACTAGAACAGAGCTCCATCAACTTGTCTGAGACCTAT
Source organism: Lipomyces sp. NRRL Y-27488 (assembly GCA_030556275.1). Taxonomy (NCBI): domain Eukaryota; kingdom Fungi; phylum Ascomycota; class Lipomycetes; order Lipomycetales; family Lipomycetaceae; genus Lipomyces; species Lipomyces sp. NRRL Y-27488. Next base: position 88,140 of record JAKTPS010000035.1, on the reverse strand, counting down.
AAAATACTTCCTAACAAGAAAACGCACCTGGAGGGCATGATGAGGTGGCGAAATAGATTTCCACCAACAACCGGTGATATAAACGATGGGCTATTCGACTCGGACTACTAACTTTGCCAAACTGGATTGACTCTCACTTGGTCTAGAGCAGTCCTGGCTATATAATTATAGCCTTTAGTCTCTCCGATTGGAATAGTCTTTCTATTGTATTACTCGTATTAATAAGGAGCAATTTAGAGAACCGTTAAATGAAAGAAGACCTCATATAGGCTGTCCCTGACACTTTTAGAGTTTAAATCTTCAAAATCAACCTCTGCAGCTCAACGACTCTCACACCATAAATCACACAAAGAATGACTGCTGTCTAATCATGATCTTACAACGGGGACGTACTTCGGTACGCCGAATTTTTGCTAGTGCCTGGAGCTCTACCAGCTGTTACGGTACCCCCCGCGGAAGAAACAGTGGACTTGAAATTGCACCGGTTCTTGGGAGTCATGCGATTCGGTTGAACAGCACGAAAGACAAGGCACAGGCCGTTGGACGGGAAGCCCCCGGGACCTCCGAAGCCCCCAGGACTAAGATCACGGCCTCGACCTCGACCACGACCAGATCCAAGTCCGAGTCCAAATCCAAGACCAGGTCCAGAGCCAAGATGACCACCAAGAGGAGTGCCTTCAATGAAGCTGTGTTTCAAAGAATGATAGTGGAGTCTCATGACTGGAGTTCGAATACAACTTCTAAGGCATCAAAGACGCCATTAGTCATGAAGTCTCGTCCTACATCCGGCGACATTGCCGCGCTCACTCAACTCCTTCACCAAGAGGTTAGGAAAAAGTCGTCTGATCCGATAGACAGATCTGCTCTGCAACAGAGCGTCAGAGAAATCATAGGACTTGTACTTCGCCGTGAAATCGACCCTGAGAAAACGCCAATTACAGCGCAAGAGCTAAGAATACTACGACAGCAATATGGGAATGAGATAGACTACTTCCCTGAATTCTCCATACCTCAGTCTGCCTCAGACCGTGCCGGTGACACTAGCACAAATAGCACACAGAGTTATGACTCGAAACAGATTCTAAACCTAGTTGAGGGTGCAGAAGAAACCTATAAGAAAGAGAATTTATATATGCATAGCAGGACCAGTACGTGTTCTCAGTTCTAGCCCCATAAGTAGTTATAATTGCTAATAAAATTGACAGCGAATGACCCGAGTCCAATAGTTTTTTTTACTACAGTGGCTCCGTCGCTCACGAAGAGTGACATTATTTTGGCATTTAAATCCGAAGTTCAGAGGCGCAACAGAACGTTATCAGCCATGGACATTAGGTCTCTAATACAGCAGTACGATTTTCGATGTATGTCGGCCGACTAGTATATACGCGATCTGTTTCTAACGCATAACGTCACTCTAGTTTTTGATAATCGGCAACGCGCGTTCATAAAGAGGAGAGGCTACTACTTGGTTTTCAAAGACGAGAAAATTGCAAAGTCGTTCTGCGACGCTATGATCAGTGCAAAAATCCATGGTGAGCACTTTTTGCCGGACTATATAATGCCGTACCAAAGCCAATTGGTACGGAGTACTCTGATTGAGCCGTATGAAAAGTTAGTGGTTCCAGGCTGTACTGTGCTGCTAGGTGACCTTCCTCCCACGACTGAGCACGTTCACATAGAGAGGCGAGTCGAGAACTACAAACTGGATGGTGACCCCGAAGAGGCAATTTTGAAGTTGGAAGCGTAAGTTTTAAATTTTTTCTTTGGACGTATGTTGATCTTTCTAATCACGGTATATGCAGGCCAACCAGATCAAAGCCAGTGGGGACCTTTTTGATCCGGCTCCAGTCGCATTCAGAGGCATACAAGATGCTTTTAGAATTTCACCAAAAACCATGGAATGATAAAAGTGATCTAATAGTCGATGCAGAGATTTTGTAAATAGTTAAAATTTAATTTGTCTTTTGTAGACTGTCCATTCCCTAATTATGACACAAATTTGTCGAATTTATAGATGTACGATACTTGTGATACTTGTTAAGGTGCACGACATTTACAGGGTTAGGTGAATATCGGGGGAAGTTTATTGGCTGTCTTCGCGAACCAAGTTGGACAAACACTGGATATTCTTCATTCGATAGTCCTTATCCGCCGGCCAGTACTTCTGCCACCCGTCGATCTGTTGTATCAATTGAGATATTTTGCGATTTGACTTATCGTAACATTTTTTTGTATTGAGAGAACCCAAGACCCGCTGCAAACCAATTCAAAGATATCGCAGAACATGTTGCGAATCCGGGCCGGTGCTGGTGTTCGAGGCGGGCAACTTCGCATTGCCGCTCCATCTTCCAGGTTTCTCAGTTATACGGTATGTTTCTGTTTCTGTTTTTGCTTTGCTTTGTTTTGGTATTTGTATTGTTTGTCCCAGTTGCTGAAACATGTAGACTGTGCGTCGTAACGTCACGAACTCCCCGCCGTCGTCTATCCCGAAGGAGCCAGCTGCACCGGGTTCACCGGTCGCTGACCCTACGCCGGCAACTCCATCGACCCCAAATCTTTCGAGCTCCGCTACGCCGTTAGACGCCGCTGCCATTGCTGCAGCTGCAGCGACTGCCGCAGCTGCTTCTCCTCCAAAGAAACGACGTCGATTCCGCTCGTTTTTGCTAACACTCACTTTGCTTGGTGGTATAGCCTACGGCGGTGGAGTCTGGTACTCTCTCAGGAGTGACAATTTTCACGACTTCTTCACTGAGTACGTTCCCTATGGAGAACAGTTTGTTATGTACATTGAAGAGCGCGAATTCCAGCGCCGATTCCCGCATGCTGGCCGCAAGCCACTCGAGGATGATTCGCCTCGTGTCACTGTTCAGCGTGGCGGAGCAACGTGGAAGCTCGTTGGGGATGAATATAAAGGACCTTCTAGTGGACCCCATTTGTCTGCCGTTTCGAAGTCAGCACCTGTGACGAAGGAGGCAACCGTCGCTGTTCCACCAGCTCCGACGAAGGCTCCGACGCCGGCTCCTGCTGTTGTGACAGCGTCGGCTGCCGCTACCCACGAGCCGCTAGTGGTCAAAGAGCCAGTTTTGCCGAAGCTGCCCAAATTTGTATTTGACGGCACCATCGATCCGTCCCTTGAGGGAGTTGTGAAAGCAATTAACACTCTGTTCACTAGTCTTGGAAAGGATGGTACTGCGGGTCCGGAAGAACTAGGTCAGTTGGCGGCGAGCTTGGGCGAGGTGTCGAATCGGTTTGTTGTTGTCAAGGAACAATATGAGAAAGACGTGAAGCAGGCTCTTGATACTCAAATCGTTTTGCTTGCAGCACAGGCAGAAGCCGCTGCATCTGAAACAAAGAAGCAAGTCGCTGCCGTGGACGAAAAATGGAAGGAAGGATTTTTTACGGAACGCAAGCGGATAATTGAGACCTACAAGAAGCGGCTGGCAAACGAACTCAAGAAGTTTAACAACGACTACTCGGCGAAAATTAAGAACGAGGTTGCAGCCGTTAGCTACGAGAAGGACAAGGAATTTGCCAAGGAGATTGTTGATCGAGTTGAATCTGAACGATCTGCGCGCCTTTCACAGCTTCAAGAGGTCAGAAAGGCATTCGAGGAAATCGTCGGCTTGTCCAAAGAAGCTGACAAGCTTCTCGAGGTCTCTGAGCGCACCGCGGAACTGCAGCTTGCGCTAGGATCCTTGACAAACATACTGTCATCGCCGTACCCACTTCCTCTTGGTCCAGTTTTCGCGCGCATCAAAGCTGCTGGAAAGGACGACGAGCTTATTCTGCTCGCGGTCTCTGCAGTGCCGGAGAGTGCTTACGACGGCGTTCTCTCACCCGCTCAGCTTGCTGCGCGGTTCAAGCTGATTGCGCCGGAGATCCGCAAAGCGAGTCTCGTCCCCGCCGATGCTGGCATCGCTGGCTTTGCAGGCTCGTGGTTGTTTTCGAAATTGCTGTGGAAGAAGGAAGGCAAGCCCATGGGTGCAGATGTTGAGTCAGTTCTCGCACGTGCTGAGTCTGCATTACTGGAAGGACAGGTCGAGCAGGCCGTACGTGAAGTGAATTTGTTGGATGGATGGAGAAAGAAGCTTGCCGAGGATTGGCTCGCGGAAGGCCGAAAGCGGAGCGAGGTGGAGTTTTTGGCACAGGTGTTGAGCGAAGAGGGCAAAGTTTGGCAATATAAACTCTAGAGGAAGGGCCAGATATGCTTACGAAGGAACGCGCTTTTGTCTTGATGTACGCCGAGTATTGGATTGTGCAATTGAAGTTTGCATCTATATTATGGAACATTTAGGATGGGTGTTTTGTCTTTCATGGTTTCTTTTTTGTCCAAAAAAATAATAAGCATGATCCTTGTTTGACGTCTATCCTGGTAAAGCAAAAAGAATGCTCAATGGTAAAGTGGAAGGCATCATCCAATTGTGACCGGGCAGGTTACAACTCAATCTCGTTCGATAACAGTCCCTGACCATCATTGCCGAGTTTGTAAATAAGAGTGTATGTAGAACAATATATTCGGAGATATATGGGGTTAGGGCGTCTGTTGCAAGAACGCGAATCACAGTCCTCGAGTCAATAATTATTCCGAGGAAAAATACAAGTCGACATTTATAGTCGTCAAGACCATCAGTAGACAACGACAACGGTTGCAATGAGCTCTACGTTCGCTGTAGCCTTCCGCGCATGCGGCCCGGCACCCGTTCGTCCTCGTTTCGTTCTTTCGTCTACTTCGTCCCGCGCAGTTGTCCATTCGCGCCGTTCGCTGTTCACATCGCGCGAACAGGCAAGGAACCCATATCTCAGCTTCCTCCGCAACACGGTCCTTGTTGTGGGACTCGGTCTGGGGGCATATTACGTCTCTGATGCACGTGCAGCTGCGCACCGATATTTCTTTGTTCCAATTTTGCGGTGGACGACGGACGCCGAGACGGCCCATCAGCTGGCAATCAAGGCCCTTGCGACTGGGATCACACCCGTTGATAGGTCACGCGATGATACCGACACGGATTTGGAGGTGGAGGTGTTCGGCAAGACTCTCGCGACTCCCGTCGGCTTAGCGGCCGGGTTTGATAAGAACGGCGAAGCAATTGAAGGTTTGTTTGATCTCGGCTTTTCTTATGTCGAAATCGGGTCAATTACGCCAAAACCGCAGGAGGGAAATCCAAAGCCGAGATTTTTTAGATTGCCCAAGGATGACGCGGCGATCAACAGATATGGGTTTAATTCAGATGGCCACCTGAAGGTTTTGGTCAGGCTACGATTACGTTTACATTCATTCTTGTCAAAGAACCCAGAGTCATGGCCCGTTAATCATGCGTTCAGAGCGGGCAAGCTTTTTGCGATCAATCTCGGCAAGAATAAGACAGGCGATGAAGTGGAAGACTACGTCGAAGGTGTCCGGACTTTAGGAAGTTATGCCGATGTTCTTGTGATTAATATCTCCAGTCCGAACACTCCTGGTCTTCGTGATTTGCAAAACGAAAAGAAGCTCGGCAACTTATTGGCAGCAGTCGTGAAGGCGCGAGATGCGCTTTCTACTCCGCATAAGCCTCCCATTTGTGTCAAGATAGCGCCTGACCTGACAGAACTTGAAGTCGTTGCAATTGCCGACGTTGTTAAGCAGTCAGGTATCGACGGTGTTATCGTTTCGAACACAACAATAACTCGTCCCGAGTCGCTGAAATCTCCGAAGTCGCTATCCTCCGAAATTGGTGGTCTTTCGGGTCCGCCTGTCAAGGAACCGTCACTTCGCACTCTGCGCACTCTGCGGAAGAATATCGGTCCCAACTTTACACTTATCGGATGCGGAGGTATCTCGAGCGGCAAGGACGCAGTCGAGTTTGCCAAGGCCGGTGCATCGTTTGTGCAGGCTCTGACGGCATTTGCATACGACGGTCCTGGTTTCCCAAGTCGATTGCGCGAAGAAATCAAGGCGGAGCTTGCTGGCAAGAAGTGGATGGACATAGTAAATGAAGATTTTAGGTCATTAAAATAATTGATATGTAGCATTTGGAGTTCGTTAGACTTGGGGACGGCAAGTGAAGATGCAGCATACTGTCATGAGAAAGTACGTTTAAAATATTTTGTAAATCGAGCTATATACTTAAATGTAAATGAGATAGGCTGATCAACGACTTTCCTGTCGATGGATCTAAATCTGCAGCTGCCTGCCAAAAGAAAATGCCTCCCAGGTTGTTCTTTTTGATGTACTTTATTTTCACTAGAAGGCTTTGATTGTCTTCAAAACTGTACCAAGTTGCCGTAGATGAATTGTAATACCCGGCACCGATTGAGGATAGGTCGACCTCGCCTGGTAAAACCGAGACGAGATCCGCGTAGCGTACCTGGAGACCACCTTCGGGCATCAACTTTGAATTCCAGGCCATATTTGGCCCAGTAACTCCAGGAAAACCTTGCGCATACAACGGCACTCCGAGTATTATTTTCGTTCTGTTCAAGTCCTCAGTAGACTCGATGCAGTATTCCACTGCCGAAGATCCCGATTCCCCAACATGGCTGCTGTCGGATAGGAATAGTTGAGCGTGGTAGCCGCTTGTGGCATTCCATGGTCCATAATAATCGTATGCCATCAAGTTAAATTGATCTACCGTCGACACTACTGCGGCAATATCAATTTCTCGAAGTGCCCAAACTGTGGCAGTATATGCCGCGGTCAGGATGTAGCTCCCCTCAGGGAAATAGCCACGAAGCGTCTGAAGGAGTGAAAGATAGTTCGCACCATCTTCAGAATCTCGTGGAGTCTCCCAATCAACTGCATGAATATTAGTAATGAACTACAGTCGTATGCTTAGCAAGACTTAGACGTACTGTCCACGCCATCAAACGAGTACCAGTTTACCAGATATCTCAATTGCGTTGCAAACATCGCCGTTCTCGCCGGATTCGCCGCCACCGTCGCAAAATTCGCACTCCCATCCCCGCCTCCGACACTGAACAACACTTTGGCGGCCTTGTTTCTCTTGTCCCGCAACCTCCGCAATTCCCTGATGCATTCGCTCGTATTATACTCCCCTGAGAAGTCAGAAAGAAATATGCTGCCGTCTTTATTTAGTCCCACAAAAGTGTAATAGATGTGAGTGACATTTTCAAATTGAAGAGTCGAGGGTCCTCGCAAATTGCATGACCAATCAGGATAATACACCGCATTAGTGTACTGATTCTGAGGCGACGGCGAAACCAAAGGCAAAAGTGACGTTGACTGCGCTGCAAACGTTGGTGCCGCCCCCGATACCGGCAGAGAGGGCGACAGTGTTGATCTCAAACTGCCGATGGTAGATTGTGCTGCATAGTTGTTTCTTGTGCCTGTCAAACTTGACTGTGATGCTTCCGCAATAGTATGAGGGCTTAGCCATACAGTCGACACAGAAGTCACTGTGGCATATTTCGTAATTGTCAGTGTCGTCAAAGCGGCAGACATCGCAGTAGGTAGAAATATTAGCGCAATTGCTGAATGCGTTAAGATCTTTGACTTCCACGCCATCTATCGCGATAGGGCCGGCTGAAAAGAGTAAAGCAGAGGGATATACATTTACCAGATCAGAGGCTGTCATCTAAAAGATGAGAAGGTAGGATCTTTGGAATGAAATATATCCATTGTATTGCTCAGCGTTGTACAGAACGGTCGTGAAGCAGCAGCCGCAGTACCAACACCAACTCAGACGACATGACAGGGATATTTACTTTGTATCAGAAAATACTAATCAGATCGCTAAAAGCAAGACTAGATCTTTCAGCATATTTGAACCGAAGCAGTACATGCTAAATCTTCGAAATCTTCGCCGTTCAAAGGGGTATCATATCAAGAACAGGACAGCTCATGATTAGCATACAGCCGCAACCCACTGGAAATTGCGGCTCTTACAACCCACGTTTCAAGTTCTTTGAGAAATAGTTTTCATATTACGGTAGAACTGTAAGAAAATTTATATATATATTCTCCAGACTATGCAAAGTCTCTCCCCCGCTTCGCGTACCCACGCATTAATCCAAAACTGTACAAAATCACAAACACACAAGATTAAATTTTTGATAGCCCCATATTACCTCTGATCCGATGGTTGAGTTTCAGAACGAGAACTTAACTCGTCATCAATATCAACTAGGCTGGTGATTGGTTTATTTGGCGACGAATTCCGGGCTACTAGGTCATCCTGTTGACGCGGTTGTTGGCCCGGCTCCAACTGCTGCTGCCCCTGTTGTTCGACCTGGCGAGACCCTGATCTTCCGTGAAAAAACTCATCGTCAGAGTCTTCATCCGGGGCGTCGCTGTAACTACCATGGGTGGGGTACCGTGCAAGTCCAACGCCCGCTTCGGCCTCCAAGTACCGGCCAAATGGTGCTCGGAGAGGCTCGTCCAATCCGTCGTGAAGATCAAACTGGCTATTAAGGATTCTTGATCGCTCTGACGTCTGCTGATAAATGATCCAACCTGTCGTTGCGGCCACAACAACACCAACAATTATCGACAGAAAGTTGATGAACTTGCTCATTCCATCGAGGCTGTCGTCACTCAAATTTCGCAACCGTGATCCGATAAATGTCGGCATCAACAACTTCGGCGTTGCCAGTAAGGTTGCAATCGCAAAATTCTTGGGAGATACCGTATGAATTGTCGAGAGCGCTGCATTACTGAAAGAAAACGGCAGAGGAGACATGCGAATCATCCACAAAAGTTTTAGGCCGTCATGTTCCAAAGTCAAGGAAAGCGCTTGAAAGGTGCGATTACTTTCTGCTAATTGGCTTGCAAAATCCGCGAAAAAAGCCCGGCTCGCACTGAAGTAGTGGAAGTTAATAAATCAAATTTTAGTAACGCCACAAAATCAAAGAGAGACGCGCACACAAAGCAAGCATAAGAGGCAACGACAGTAGAAAAAGAGGCAACTAGCCATCCTTTCCAAAGACCATAAACCATTCCAGCAATCTATCGTTCTCAAAATGGCTGATCAGTCTTCTGTCATGGACAACGGCCTGTTTCAATGCCTTCGCCAAAATTTCATCACATACCGTAACAGCGGAGGTATACCCAACAATTGGTGGAAAACTGGTTAATGTTATTAACAAAAATAGTAGGAAGGATCCGCCTCGTAATTCACTAACAGATGTTTAGTTGCCTGACATCTATTTATCACATAAGCGAATCTCACCTCCAGCTCTGACAGAATGGAGCGATCCACGAGAATATTTGCTTGTGAAATATCAACAGCAACAATGCTGCAACGGCGAGAAATACCAAGAGAGTACCGCCTAGAATTTTCTGTTTCGGTGGCACGGCATCAATGTATTCCCTCATGCGACGCCGGAGGAGATCAGGGTGCCTAAAGTCTCCCGGTCTGACATTGAGCGGCGGTGGAGGCACAAGGAGATCTGCCTCCTCAATAACTATCGAAGCCATTCTTGGTGTGACTGGAATGAAGTGTAAATGAAATGAAGCAGTACTAATTACTGGGATTTCTTAAAAACTCGAAAATACCGTATTGATCGGGATCCTCAATCATGTCGGCGTAGGCTTAGGGCTACGCATGCGGCTCAATACCCTAACCGTATGTCCTGCAAAACAAAGTGTGTCTCGAAATAGATGCCCGACAGGACTTTATCTTTCTACCGACCACTCGATATCCATGAGACGGCATGTTTAATTTTTTGTGGTCTGTTTCTCGCGATTGGTGCCGGGGAAGGAAATATTCTTAAATGCTTTGCATCTGATATACTCCCAGATCTGCTACGTCGTAACGTAATAGCAACTATTTGGTCGAAAGATTTTTGCGGCGAGATTCTATGGTATAGATAGCTGACCGTCTGCATATATGCTAACAGATTACGTGCAATTATAGCTATACGATACTGTTTTCAATCATACGGTAATATACCAAATTCTATAGAGGAGTACAATCAACAACAAGCCATCAACTACAACTACAGCTCTTCGATCATTTGGAAGTCTCGATTAGAATAACGACAAGACGTATCAGAGAGGTATTTAGAGTGAATTACAAATGCCGCTCAAGTGTCGGGTCCGTAGCCCGCTGATTCCCCCCTGGTCTTTATCTTGCGGTGTTGTATGATAATAATACGAATCTTCTGGTCGTACATATGATACTTAAGCTACAGAGCCGGACATGTACACCGTGCCACTGTTTTTCTCTGAGTGCCAAGGATGGACGATAATTGACTGAAGTCGAGATGATATACCGCCGAGAATTGAGCAGAACTGTAATATGGATTGGTTGGCTGCCTGGAAATCATGACACGAACGAGTTGCCCGAAGTTGAATATGAAGGTTGATATCGAAGCCACGTTTAAAGTACAATATTACTGAACCCGACTGAGTTATAAATAATAAAATTGTTAAGGCAAGCATGTACAGAGTACAACAGTACAAACAAGCATATCGAAGATTATAAACCTTCAAGTCCAGTTCACTGAAATGGACCGGTATAATGGAGTCGAAGTGCCTTTTGAACAAAACTACTGAATAGCATAAAACGAAACTGAATAGCATAAAATGATGGATAGAAAAGTAGAAGTCAAGAAGGGCCATACCAAGGTAGTTCGCAGTTACCCGTCCGATCAACACCAGCTAAGCTCCTTTGGGCCTACTTAGTACTGCGGTGGGAGACCACGCTGGAATCGTAGGTGCTCTTCTTTTTTGGACTTTTTTGCCAAACTTTTGCTATATTCTTTTTGGAGACGATGATCTGGGAATACGGTATGGATGGGATGGTTGAGATTGACGAAGCTTGGCGCAGCTCGACAGATTTGGCAGGTCGTCAGGGGCAAAAACGTGCAGCACGCTAATCGCGATCATTGTATGTAGTATGGGTATCTTAATACAAACGACGCGGGATCAACATGAAATTGCTAATTAGAGTCCAGTCGTGCTTATTAGTGTCACAACCCGGTGATGCGGGCTACGAGTGGCTTGTTCGAGATTCAAGACGTCAGTCTGGACGCGCTGGAGCAAAGCGACGCTGATGCGTCTTGAGAGTACGTCTTGAGAGCAAGTAAAAGTGAATTTGAGGATGGCGACATCGGCATCTGCAATCCAATAAGCACAATGAGCATGCTTTTGCAGCATCAAGAGCAAGTGATGACGACATTGTCCTTGTGGCAGGGTCCTGTGTGAGAACTGCCGGATACTTAATTTATTTTAGCGTGGTTGAATCCAGACCGACCCTGTGGCTGAGTCTGGCAAGCTGATTTCCAGCGGACTACCACCAATTTCCTTGAGGCTTGGGACTCTTCACGTCCAGAAAATCGGTAAATTTGGCTATCAACATCAAAAATGAGTTAGTTTTTGTTGAACAGGAAATGGAAGAAGGTAGACGCTGAAGGTGGTTTGCACTGGGGTAAAATGGCACGTGAACGCCTCCCCAGTCCATGAAAGTTTTCTTAAGCCACCGAGCAAATTTCCCGTGTCTCACATCCCGACCAGGACGACTGCAGCAAAGTCTGGCCTTTTCTTATTTGGCCACTTCGACCAAGGAGCGTCTGGATTTTTTTTGTACTTGGAATCGTAATCTCAGTGTGATCCGCGACGCAACTTGCCCGCAGGAACCGCTCGGGGCTCAGGAGACGCGACCGCAGACTTTGCGGCTTGAGCTTTGACTTGAGCTTTGAACGCTCTAAGAAACGGCGTGTGCCGGTTTTTCTACTGGTATGAGTCTACAACGAATATGCGGGGCGGCCAGGCGGCCACACGGCGGAGCAGCTCATAAGATCCGAGTGCGCTATGACGTATGCTGCAATAAATCAGACGATTTGCGAGCTTGTGAAACGAAATGAAATCTCTAGCGTACCACAAATTAGCGGTGCACCGCCACTCAACTTTCTTTGTGCCTGGTCGGAACACCATGTGACAATTTTGCTGTCCGCCAGTTTGGCTGAATTGCTGGCGGTTTTGACCACATCTTGCAAACGCCTTCAGTACGCTGCGCAAAAGGAGACAAAGCGTCGGAGATGGTCAGAGACACTTGGCAGACCAAGATCTCATAACGACGACGGAGCATGCAGTCTGTGCTTCAGGGTATTAATGATCCGCACAAGCACCGCCTAGACGGGCATTCTCAGGGCACGAATGCGCCCGTTATCACATGCCGAAGACGGATCAAGCCTCAGCACCGACTCGGATTTCAGACGAAGTCTCACCCCAGCCACCGTGCATGTCTCACGTCCCGTGGTGCTCGCTATTGCGATTCGGCCTGTCCTGCCTGCACCCGCTCCCGTTTCCTATAAAGCCCCCGCCTCCGCGCCTCCCTCCTTCCCCCTCTTCCTTTTTTCTTCCCTAACTTTGATTCCTTGTGTCGACTTCGGCAGACTTGTCTCTCTAATGACGCCTCATACAGCACGGTGGCCACCGGAACCTCGTATGGTACTTGTCGCTAACCCTTCTTGTGTCGGTCCCTCCCATTACGCGGTGTCACAAGGGGGTCGTGGAGCCACGCAGCAGTGTCCGGGGGCCGACACGCGGCGCTGCCTTTGGGCTCCACGACGGCTGGAGCTGCATAATGATGGTCTGAGCCTACGAGGCACAGCCTGGAGGCTGCCAATTCAGTGAGACCCTGCTCCACTGGACGTGAAGCGCCCCCAGGTGTCCGTTCATTAGCTTCAGTGATTAAGGAGACAAGCCCAAGATAGTTGACACAACGGAATAGCAATAGTTTTTGGAACCTTTCGCACCATGTGTGAATTATATCCATCTTGCAACCATTCGCACCATGTGTGAATGATCAACCTTTCCTTCCGCTTTCCATTTTTTTTTTTTGATGAGAAAATCTTCCTTGTATTATAGCAGTTGTAAATCAGTCATATAAGGCATAAGCACAGTTGTACGAATAAATATGTTGTAATATCAAATGATAAGTTAATAGTTCCCTTTCCTTCAACACCCTCGTCACAATAACCACAATATAAATATGTGCACCAGAAGAGAATTATTTCGTCATTTTCACCGCTGCAACAGTGCAAAGATACTTCAGCAAAGATTCGTCATATCGTAAAGTGCGTCCTGCGACTCATGCATGCGCATTGATATTCACCGTAATGACCAACGGTGACGTATGAGAAGTAGGTATAAAATAGATTGGTGACCATTCCAAGAATAGGAGGAGCACGCTGGACCGAAGGAACGATATATTTGAAATTTAAGAAGTTGAAATTCAAGAAACCATGATGACAAATATATTTCTGATGTTGGACGATATCAAGTAATAATAAAAATACATCCCATAGCTGTATACAAGTACCTCCTTTCTAATCATATCATTGTAACAATAAAAACAGACTGAAAGACGAAAATCCAATATACATTTCAAAAACATAAAGAAATTAAACGCGCAGGTCTCAGAGGCAGATTTCCAGGTTTCTCTGATATCCCCGTGACTCGAATGCCGTCGTAAATGGCCATCGTTGCCTGGATTCAATCAGTAACCAAACCAGGTGGTTGAAACTCGCAGACAGCAGAAGGGGGATCAGAGCCGGGGGAAGGATACTGATTCGAAAGACCCACCTTTTCTTCCTATGCACGTTGCTCTCCGCTCCTCGCGTACGCAAATGTTTTACTCCTCGTCGGAATCGCTCATCTCGATCATCATTCGTCCGATCGACCGATCACTTCCGAACCGTCCCTTGAGCTTTGTGGGCGCATCAAGGTCCATCGCAGTAGGCCGTTTCTTCAGGGTCCGCGCCACCGTAACTGCATTTCCCGTCACAACGACGCCTCCAGCTCCACCATTGTTGCCGCCAGCTAATCTGACATTAGTGTTGTTAGCTGTGTTGTTACTAAACGAAGGCGTGCTCCTGCTTCTCAGGCCAGGCCGCAGCGAGGGTGAGCCTCCGCTGGTGATATTGTTGTTGTTGTTGTTGTTGCTGTTGTTGTTGTTCTTCTTCTTCTTGTCAATTGTATTTTGGTTGTGGATAAATGCCTGCGAACCGGCGGAAGCAGAGGTCGCAGCAGAAGGTGCAACAGCAGCAGCAACAGCAGCAGCAGCAGCAGGAAGCGGACTCGCAAAGATGGGAGAACGCGAGGCATTGTCAGATTGCGATGGCACAGCAGAACCAGACGCTTCCACGAGCGTAGAAGGAGTAGGAATAGTATCAATGGTAGTATTTTGTGCACTGGACGGAGTATTAGAGCGTGAGCCAGACTGCGACGAGGGAGACCGTGGCGGCACAGATGTTGGAGACGGGTGCAGCGACGGTGCGACTGCGGATTGCGCACTCAATGACATGGTTATTGTCTCCTTTGCCATACTCAGAAATTGTGACCGGTTCGGCAACTGGCTCGATGCCTGCACGACCAATTCCGCCAAATAAACGGGGTTAACTTCGCCGAACATAACAATGTCACCGTAAGACAAGCCAGCAGACGCAAGAGCAATCAGGGCTTCTAGCGCCCCACTTACAACCTGCGTCTGACTGCTGCTGTCAGCGACACGCTTCTCCGTCACCGATGCCCCCATGGGCCACGGCGAAGTGGCTATAGGGGTTGGGGTAGTCTCAGGCTGGTTAGAACTTTCAGTAGCAAGAGCAGCAGTCGGAATAGATATGCTAGACACGAGATTTGAGAGAAACAGGGGGTGAATGTTCCCGAATGAGAGAACTTGTTGATAGGTCAGTCCGGCTCGGGAGAGATCGGCCAATGCAGCAACGGCAGCGACCTGCAGTTTCGCATCGAGAATGCTGGAAAAGGTGAATAAGCATGACGGGTATGAAAAACACACAATATGCTTGCCAAAATAAGTAAACCAACCTTGAGAATGACGTAGAGGTGTCTTATGGGAACTGTCAGTCAAGATCGAAAAAAAACAACACCACGATTGAGTGGCCATCAACACAAGAAAGACTGACCGTCTTTTGCACCGGGCGATCGCGACTTTTCCTTTTTCTCAGCACCGGCAGGAGACCCTTCCTCGTCATCCGCGTCGGAAAGCTCGCCGTCCTCGCGCTCGAACGCGACGGCGGCGGCCTTGCTCATGCGGGGCTTCGCCCGCGGCTTGCCGACGCGGGACTTGAGTGCGGCGAGACGCAACGACTCGAGCACGGAGGGTGAGGATGAGGACGACGGAGCGCTGACTGCAGCGGCATTCCTGGTCTTGGACTTTGTTGCAACGGCCATTTGGGATGGCGGGGGGAGGATGGAACTGCTCTGATGATGATGGTGATGCTGCTTGACGACGCGAGTTGTGGGACGAGGGCGAAAAAGGGATAGGGGCAATTTGTGTGGAACAAGCCCCGCGATTTTGGTGTGCGCATTTCTCCCAATTCGGCAGTTGCCCGGCGAAAAAAACGCCGGTCCTGGACATGACCGTGCCTCTCTGGTCTCCTGCATTGCCGCTCTTCTCTGCCTCCTTCCTGCCGTTCATTGCTCCATCTGGTACGCGCCTTAGCTGCAGCTAGGGGACGGCGGACTGCCGAAACAAAGATCCCGACAATGGTCCGGCCCGTCGTTGCTCTCTCCCGCCGATTTGGCCGTGAACTTGCTCGCGGTGATTCGCGACGGGTGTGCATGTTCTCTTCATGTCCTGCGCTAGCACGAGGCCGACGCTATTCAACAGACGCCGAGGTCTCAATCGATGCTTTGTTGGCGCAGCAGCAGCAGCAGCAGCAGCAGCAGCAACAGCAGATACAGCAACAGCAGATACAGCAACAGCAGCAACAACAGCAATTTCAGCATCAGCACCAGGCAAACACCCCGGTTCGCCCGGCCCGGTCGACCACGAAGCAGTCTCTCCGGCGTGTGACTTCGCAGCGCTCTCATCCTGCCATCTCTCCCTCGCGCCGGACGTCATCGCCTCAGGTCCCGCCGTACCTCGTGTCCTCGATACAGCCCTGCGTCTCACTCACAGTCGCGGACTCCTACGACCTGCCTAAGGTGGTTGAGATCTTGCACCAGCAGGGATTGCTGCAGTCCTCCATGCTGCTTCCTCAAGAAGTCGCCTACGCGGAGTACCCACTGCCTACTGGCGAAAAGGCGGACGCATTCTTTCTTAGCAACGGGTCGATTATCACATTTGGCATGACCGAAATCCAAACAATGGCCCTCGCCGACGACCTCATCAGGGCCGAGATCAGACCGTACCCCGACCGCGAATCCGAGGACCTCGACTACGTGGAACTCCCAACCATCCGTCAGGAGTACAGCCAGCTGCCCGCCATAGATCCCGCCGAAGCCGAAGGGCGAAGCTACATGGACGGCGAGATCATATACATCCGCGGCAACGACCGGCTCCTGGACAAGGTCGCGTTCGCGTCCGGCCTCGCGCGGTCGACAAAGCTCGCCGTGATCGAGACCGAGCTCGAGCAGTATCTCGCGAGCATACGCGACATCACCGACCGCCTCGCGACCGGCAGGAAGCTGCCCGTGCACGACGGCCGCGAGGTGCTCAAGAAGACCGGCGAGCTGCTGTCGCTGCGAGGCAACCTGAACCTGTACTCGGAGCTGACTGAAACGCCGGACCTGTACTGGTCCGAGCCCGAGCTCGAGGAGATCTACCGTGCCGTTTCGAAAACGCTCGACATTGGCCCGCGCATCGCCATCTTGAACAAAAAGCTGGACTACGTGTCCGAGGTCGTGTCTATACTGAAAGCACATCTTTCGGAAGAGCAGAGCACACGGCTGGAGTGGATGATCATCATTTTGATCATGGTCGAGGTATGCTTCGAAACTTGCCACTTTGTGGAGCATTACTTTGAAGTACAGCAGAAAAACCAAGACGCCATCGCAGCCACCGCTCCGGCTGTTGCTGCAGAGTCCAGCAGTGGCGACTCCTTATGACAACATCGAAATGAATCCCATTTTTTTCTTGTATATAAACATGTATAAAGTGCACATGAATTTAAAGAGCAGTAACATTCTATTACGATTACAGACACAACTTTCCAATCAATCAAACAACGTTCCAAAAAAACTACACCTCATTTCTATGCAATGCCGGCGGCGGCACAGTGACATTGTTAGCATGCCCATTCTCGCTGCCGGCCTGTTCGCCCGCCGCGCGGGTGTGCCCGTTCTGCCCGCTTTCCACGCGCACGACCTCGTCGTACGTCGGCGGCATGTCCGCGCGGTCCTCGCCCGCGCGGTACACGGGCAACGGCTGCTCCGCGGCCGGCCAGTCCCGCATCGGCCGTGCCGCCGCCGCCGCCGCCGGTCGCGCCGCCGCGGCCGGCGCCGTCGTCGTCGGCGTCGTCGTCGAGTCCGGGCTCACGCGGTCGCCGCGCCACTGTCTGGCGGGCACGATGTACGTCGGGATGAGCGCCGGCGCGTCGGGAAACCGCCGGCGACGGCGTCTCGGCGCCCCGAACGCGAACGCGACGATGAAGATGATGAGCACGATCACCCCGAGCGCCTAGTGCAGAGGTTTTAGCAAACGTAGAAAGCCATTTCATATAACACCGACTTACCGCTATGCCCGCGCTAGCCATAATGCCTTTCCTGTGCTAGGGATTTGCCCTTCCCTGTTGATGTCTGAGATCTCGCAAACCTCGCGATGGATCCTTCAATTCCTTTGTCGGTCTTACCGATCCTCCGCGGTCATTTATTTCGAAAAAAAAAAAAAAAAAAGAAGTACGCGAACTGACGTCAACGTATGAAATTTCGCTATCGTATCGCAGATCAACGCTTTGTCGACAAAGCGCTCCGTTGAAGGGGGGGCGCGGGGCGGGCGGCCTTGTCCGCTTATGTCGCCCGAACCGTGTGCCAGAGTGCGCGTGGAGCTGTGTTTCCCGTGCAGACGACAGCAGCGCTCATAGCTTTTGCAAAGTAAAGCAACTAAGACAATGAAAAAAAAAAATTACGAGTGCAGGAAAAATAGGCTGGCCTGGAATCAAATCAAGAATGGGAGAAGTCAGCGCGGGAGTACAAGGTCGGCCGGTGAGCCAGCAAATAGATAGAGCTTACCTGACAGTCAAAAGAAATCGAGGTCAGTCAGTTTCCCTCTTTTCGTCTCGTGAGCTATGCCTATGTCGGCTGCTAGATGTAACGTATTTATGTTGTACTGTGCAAACAAATGGCCTGCTGGTCAAGGGACTTAAATGACGTGTCCGGCATTCTGCTGAGGGTCTCAACTCTAAAATAACTACATACAAGAGCATTTTCGGGTTTTTGATAAATCGAGACATACAAAAACAAACATGCACGCACGACTCAAGCTTGAAGACAAATAAGAATAGTGCCATCACACACAACATGCACACAAATTACTATGTATAGATACCCATCTCATCAAAACAACTGTCAAAATAACAAAGCCTCTCCTCGTACAGCTTGGAACACGATATAAAATGACCGCACTAGAAACACAAAAGTACCAATAATGTAAACGAAGCGAACTAGTAGAAATCAAAACTATGCCAACAGGTCAGCCGGGAACTTATTGAACACCGACTGCTCGACGACCTCCTGGCCGGCCTTGACGTAGCTAATCCGGATCCGTAACCGCACCGCCGCGCCCTGGGAGGCCGTGACCCGCAGAGCCTGCGTCGCTGTCGCGCCCGGCGCAAGCTGGTTCGCGGAAATCGGGAGCAGCTCCACCGTCTGCGACTTCGGCACCGCGACCTGGAAATTCACCTGAGACAAGGGCTCTGCGGCCACGTTGTCAAATTTGGCCAGGATGTTCACGACGCCGGCATTGGCAGCGTCGCGAACCGGCAACAGCACGACCACGAGTCCGTTGCTGTTGTAGGCTTCATACGATGTTCCAGACAGTGGCGATGCGGCAGTGGCCACCACAGGCGGTGCAGGCGTGGTGGCAGTTGCAGGCGGCGTCGCCAACGCCTGTGACACCGACGGCACCGGGCCGGATGGAGAAGCTGCTGCCGGCGTGGCGTTGAAAAGCCCAAGTATGTCATTAATGCTCTGGTGCTGCCCAGCTGCGGCCTCAGGCGCCGGAGCGGACGAGGCGCCACCAAGAACGTCGGAGAGCAAGTTTGAATTGCCATTAGCGTGGCCATTCGTCGGCGTCGGCGACGAAAGAGAAAATCCTCCGCTGCTGCTCATGGCCTGCGAAAGAAGGTCACCGTTTGATGCGACAGCAGGAGACGGCGCCGCGGCGTCATCGCCACCCATCAGGTCGAGAAGAATCTGTAGCATATAGAGTCAGTTCAAAGAGGCTCTCAAAAAAACGAACTAGGACATGAAATACTCACGTCAGTTTCAGTCTTTGGCGCTGCGGCATGAACAGCCGGCAGCACGGTCTTTGTCCCAGCCTTCTTTTCTGGCTGCAGCTTCTCCTTCAGCTCCGCTGGAGGCATCTTCTCCAAGACGCCTCTCCGTATATCATCAAAACCGAACAAGGTACTGTACTCCACCGCCCTCTGCTGAATCTCCACATCCAACGCCGTGGTCTGGCTGCCGATTAACCGCCGCACGCGCTCGATCTGGCCGGGGTCCGACAGGCGTGTGGATAACTTCACGAGCGCGTCCAGAAGGTACTCCTGGACCGTTTGGGTCGCGTACGTGCTATGCAATATGCTCTCAAAAATCTGAACGATATCTGCCTCCTTCACCTCGAGTTTGACGTCTTCCTCTTCAAACGCACCAGCCTTGAGCAGTTCATCGGCATACTCGCCGATGACCCACGTGCCTGCCAACGTCAGGCCCTCCTGCGTAATATCTGCCTTCAGCAGGGAATAAAGCTTCTGAACGGCATAGAGCTGCATTGACTGCGTGTTCGTGATGAGGGCGATGAACTGCGACACGATGGGCTCGGAAACGAAGTTGCCCGCGAGCTTGAGCACCCGCAGGACGGTGTCGATGTGCCATCGCTGGTTCGGCGCGTACTTGTCCGCCGCGATGCAAATTTGAACAGTCATGTTGGTCTTGAACTCCGTGTCCGCGGTCTCCAAAAACACGAGGAGCTCCCGCACTAGGACCCTGATGTTCTGGTCGTTGATCAGATCGAACGACAGGTCCAACGCACGTCGCCGGATCGACACGTCCGGGTCGTGCAGACATTCGAGGATCGTGTTCCGGTGTCGTTGGACGGCGTTCGGCTCAAGTTCGATGACCTTGGACAGCGTGTTGAGGCCGACATATTTGGCGTTGTTGTCCTTGTTCCCCAGGAACCGGCCAAGGATGTTAATTCCCAGTACGCGGAGGCCGCTATCGGCGTCAATATCGAGGATAGTGAGCACGGTTTCGTAAAGAATCGCGTTTCCGACATTCTTTGATGAGTCTGTGTTCGTGGCGATCTGTGCAAGGATGTCGTTCATCTGCTCGGTCGACGCGGGGTCACCCTTGCCCAGAACCCGGAGAAGGCGAAGCGTCTTGACTTGAAGGAACGGGTCTGATATTCCGGAGACGTCGTGTTCGGGCGTGTAGCCGGACGTCGTGAGCGACTTCAATTGGCGCACAAGGGCAGGGATGTGCTGCCTGAACTGCGGGATGAGGTCCGGGTTCTCGTTGCAGATGTCGATCACGAGCGTCATGCCGCACAACAGCACGCCGTGGTTGTGCTCGCCCAGGAGCATTTTTGCCTTGTCCACGAACCGTTCCTGCAATTCCGGGACCTTGCGAACGATGCGCATGGCGCAGAGCGCGGCCTTCTTGCGCAGATAAGGGTTCTGCGTAACGACGAGTTTCTCGATGCTGGGGAAAAGATCGCGGGCCATTTCCTGTGATGCGATGTTGCCGAGCGTGCAGAGTGCGAGACCGACGACGTAAGGATTCGGACTATCAAGATCTCTACACAAACACAGCTGTTAGCAAATGAACGGACCGCAACAAGATAAGACGGCTTATGTGATGACGCACTTCGCCAGCGAGTTTGTCACCAACGTCAGAACCTCCTGGTCCTCGTCCAACAAGAGCATTGTTCCGAGATACCCGAGACGCTTATCTGAAAACTTGCTGGTGGCAAGCAGCTTGAGGCATTCCATCTGGCCAAAGTGGGTACGCTCGCCGAGGGTGAAGAGATAGAGCAACTTTGCGATGTTCTGCCGCCGCAGGTTCGAGTCGGCGAAGTCCTCGCGGAAAGAGGTGCGGATGGCCGCGGACTCTTTCTGGATGACGGCGCGCTCATCGGCCATTGTCTTTGCGGCACGCACGGCCTTGATGAATGTCTTTAGGGAAGACATGGCGAATGGTTCAGCGTGGATGGTTCAGTGGCCTTCGAGGAGGAGGACGACCGAGACGCAGGGGCGTTTGGTGGACAGTCGCGACGAGGGAATACCGGGGCGGTGGGGGAGAAGATGACAAGACCGGCGGACAATGGCAATTGCGCAAAGACGTCCACGCGTGGGTTCGAGGGCTGGAGGGACTGCGGGAGGGAAAAGAGACGCGACGGGATGTTTATTGTCGCGGCAGCGTTCAATTCAGAATTGGGTCGACTTTCAGCGCAAGAAGCCGCAGCGTGGCTTTTGACGCCGACCAACCCACTACATATTACGAACTACACTACTTTTAAGAACGCGTCATCATCCTACATCATATATGATACTTTGCAAACCATTTCTCTTTCCTGGACACGCCACACGGGCATGTAAAAACATAACTAAACAAAAATCTAACACATATACCCATAGCAAAATCTTTCTTCCCGACCGTAAAGAAAACTGCGAGCATGCATGTCACTTCACCGTATCATAGTAAGAAAATACACATATACAAATACACAATCCCAAATGCAAGCTAATAGACCCTATAGGAAAGTAGTGAGGTAATCCAAAATATAAAATATAAAAATAGAGTAGAGAAAGAAAAAAGTAAGGAAGGAGATATAACAAGAAACGCAAAACATTAGCAACGTGTTTAAAAATAAGAGATGTGTAACCGATTCCACACTGAACGCACAAAACAAACCATCCATCAGAAGCAAACTTTTGTTCTTTCCGTGCAAAGCATATAAGCATAAAAAACACCCCGCCAGTCCTTTGTTATTTGAGTTAATCTTTTTTAAATGTATTACCCGAACTGATCCTTAATGCGTTGTATGCCCCCGGTGGTATTTCAACCCGTTCAAATTCTTGTATCGCTTGCCACAGACCTCGCATCGATACGGCTTGTCTTTCTCCAGGCCGGGATAATCAGGATACGGAAACTCGTTGTCTGGTGCGATCACGGTCATGGTTCCGTCTTCGTTCTGGCGAAGTATTTGATTTTGGTGACCATGCTGTAACGAGTCAGCGACAACACTGCAGGATGGGGGCCTACCGCACAGCGGAGAATGGCCACACAAATACCAGGGAAAGGGGGGAAGAAAGACTTACTTGTCTGTGATACTTCAATCCGTTTTGATTCTTATATGCCTTCTCGCAGCCGATGACGGGACACTTGTAGGGCTTGTCATCCCCTCGGTGGTCCATGACATACAGATGCCGGGCTGGATCGTCGATGCACATTTCCTCCTCGTCCTCGTCCATAAGCATAGGCGTGCCGGCATCCGAGGGCTCCGGCGAAAGGAAGACTTCGTTTGTGGAGACGGCTTCGAAGACCTGCAGTGGCCGCTGGTTGTAGTACATCGGTTCGGGAGGTGGCGACGGAGCGATGTGGGCCTCCTCGTAGTGCTGGAGCAGATCGTGCAGCGTCGGCAGACGCTCGCCACAGCAGTTGTAGTCGCGGCAGAAATTCGCCTCGAGCTTTGTGAGATAGGAGCCGGAGTTGAACGAGGAGGACATGTTCACGGAGGTGCTGAAGTTTATTCCGCTGGCGTTGCTGGCCTGATTCTGGAAGGTCGAGTTTGTTGGAAATGGCGAGTTGCCCATCATCATCACCCTGTGACCGGAGTGTTAGCGAGAGTCGAATCAGAGCAAGAGCAAAGCGACCGCGCCTGCGACGCGCGGTTGCGCGCTGGGGTTGCAGGAGGTGCGGAAGCGTGGTCCGGCCGAAGCATAAGTCCGTTGGGGTTCAGGCTCATGCAACGGCCGCAGTGCATCCGCAACAACCGCAGAGCGGCAGCAGCGGCAACAGCAGAAGGAGCACCGGAAGGAGCAACACGAAGAAGACGACTGGAAGAGGGAAGCATACTCGTCCTTGAGCCAGGAGCCGACGCTGATGCCGCCCCAGGACACGCCGCCCATACCCTGAGAGTGGGCCACGGACTCGCGGCGGAAGCGGTGGTGCTGCTGCTGTGGCCGCTGGTAGGAGATGTCTATGGGAGCGGGCATGATGACTGGTTTCGTGCGGGGAGTAGCGATGGTGTAAACGAGACGGGCTGCTTGTTCCGGATGCGAGGTCAAGCAGGCGATGATGATGCTGGTGCTGATGGGAACGGAATCGAAGTCGTAGTGCTCCGGCGGCGAGCCCTAAACCCGGGCGTGCCGGCGGACGCGCGCGCGTTGTGGCATAACCGCGGCGGCGTGGGCGCACTTGTGCCGCGGCCGATAAGCCGGGCCAGGCACTCTCGCATTAGACAGCACAACCACCTTCACCGGATTCCATATATCATACATCCAGCCCATATACATCACACTCTCCCCTCCCTCCCCCCCAGCCATGGATTTCGCACCCTACCAGAGCGAAGAGCCGTCCGCGTCCCGCACCGGCCTCGGCAACTCCACGCCGCCGCCGCCGCTCGGCTCGCGCTCCGCCTCGCAGGCCACGCAGCAGTCCTCCGCCGGAGCCCAGCAGGCTCCCCCGCGCTACTCCCCGGCGCCCGCCGCGTCCGCGTCGTCCTACGAGCCGCCCCAGTCCTCGTCCGGCAACTACGGCCCGCCTCCCGGCGACCCCAGCGCGGTGCCCATCAACCAGTACGAGACGAGCCTGCCTCTCCGCCTCGACTGGGAGTGCGTCCTGGCATACCTCGCCCTCCCACCCGTCGGCTCCGCCATCCTCCTCATCTTCGAGACCAAGAACGACTTCGTGCGCTTCCACGCGTGGCAGGCAGCGCTCTTTTTCTCTCCGCTGTTCCTGCTCTACATCATTCTCTCCCTCTCGACCGTCATCTCCTACATCATTCTTGCCGTGTACCTCATCTCGGCGCTGTACCTCGCCTACAGGGTCTTCCGTGACTCGTCGTCCCTCATCAGACTTGAGCTGCCATTAATTGGCCGTCTGGCTTCAGACTGGGTTGATGCCGAGTAGCCCTCCTCCGTTGCCCACCACTGCATAGAAAGGAAAATTCGTCCGT
Source organism: Lipomyces sp. NRRL Y-27488 (assembly GCA_030556275.1). Taxonomy (NCBI): domain Eukaryota; kingdom Fungi; phylum Ascomycota; class Lipomycetes; order Lipomycetales; family Lipomycetaceae; genus Lipomyces; species Lipomyces sp. NRRL Y-27488. Next base: position 64,060 of record JAKTPS010000035.1, on the reverse strand, counting down.
CACAGAATAGCCATGTCCCCACTGTCTCTCTCTCTCTCAACCTCAACCCTCCGAGATTGTCTCTCTATAGCCGCGTGTCTTAGGGGGTTTTCCCGCGCCGTCGTTTGCTGGGGCAATCTCCGTCACTCTCACCAGTACATATGATTACTACGTTTGGTTATGCGCGTCATGCCGTCATGCCTTCAATTTTTTTGGTTTGTGGGAGTTTCCTTGTTACATAATAGCGGTGGGTGTTCGCGTGAAATTTTACATATTTTCTTGTCCTATATATGTGTGTGTATGATGATGTATTTATCTTTTCAGTTTAATCACACGGGGTAATATGTTGTCGACTTCAGTCCGCTTCCGAGTCCTCGCCAAATCTCTGGCGTGCCAGCTCCTGCAGCATTGCAATTGTCTTTTGTTCGCGCGTCGCCATTGCCTCCCATCTCTTCCGTCTCTCCGCGTCCCGCTCTCTGTTCACTGCCTCTCGCCGCTCTCGTTTGATGCGCTCTTTCTCGGCCCTCCGCTGGGCAATCTCGCTTAGCTTGCCCGCTGGCCCGCTTCCTGTAGTCCCTTCCATCAGTTCGTCGTCGCCAATCTCGTCCATCCCACCCGGCGACCGCGAGCGGATGTACTCTCGGCGGTCGTCATTTTCCAACTTTCGTTTCTCCATTCGTTTGTCTCTGGGCCCGCTCGGGTCATCATGGCCACCGCGCACGAGATTCTCGACCGCACCGCTCACGGTTTCTTCAAACGCATGTGCCTTTCGCTGTCGTTCGGACCGCATGTCGTCCAGCGACTGCTCGTAGAGTTCAGCATTTTGCATCTGTACATCGTCAACCGAAGGAAGTGTCGGACCTTTCGATCCTCTGGGAGAAGAAGGTCGAGGAAGTGTCGGACCTATGAGTTCTGAGTCGTCGGAGTCTTCAGATTCCTCCTCGGTGCGAGCCGTCGCCATCGAAGCTGACTTGGCCGATAGTGGCGGCGGTGGCGGACTCGCTTCGACCCATTCGCCGTCTTCGTCACCCGAGGTATCTGTATCGTGTTTAGATGTAGTCTTCCTTTCAGGAGAACGGCTGGCATGTGTGTACTCGGATCTGGTCTTATGTGACCGCCGCTCCTCTGTTCGTCGTCTACTCCTCGTGCGCTCCTCCGTCTTGGTGCGTTCCTTGTCTCGAGATGGCTGCACCCGAGATGGCGCTGCACTCATGCTCTTCGCTGACCCCAGCTCGCCGGACATGGCCTGTAGCCATTTCCGGGCGGCAGACTCGTGGTCCATATCAACTGACTCGGTCGATTTTTGCTCGACAGTTTTGGAGGGATTCGAGGAGCGGTTCAATAGTATTTGAGTTCAGGTCAAAAAAACAAAACCAAATCATCTGAACGGAACCGGCCGTTGGAGAGCCGGTTCGAACGGCTGCGGTCCCGAGTCCGAGTGAGCATGATGACCTCGCGACTACTTTCTATATTGACCTTTCCACTCTACACTTCAGTCTCTAGGTGTCCCTGCCTGACTTTGTTGCGACGAGCTGAATCAATTTTGTCTCCGGCGAAAGGACGTCGTATAATCTGCAGACATTACAGCTGAGTGACAGACCCAATTACGCCTGGTTTTGAATATGGCGTCGTCCACACCTCTCCCGTCGAGGTACAAAGATACCAAGCTGATCCCGGTCACGCTCAAAGAGGCGGCTCTCGACAGTCCGTCCTTCCGCACCGCGGCCGTGCACATGCAGGAGCAGGTCGAGTCCGTGGATCGCTGGATCGAGCTCTATGTCAAATCAGGCCACAGGCTCAGCGGCGACGCTGACAACATGCAGGAAACAGTCAACACGCTCCTCGGCCGGTCGTTTCCGCCGTTCATAACCGAAAACATTATAGATCACGATTACACACTCACCGCCATGAAATCGTATTCAGAGGGATTGCGCATATTTTGGGCCAATTTTATCAAGATCATTAAAGGCATGGAGAAGAACGTCATTGAGCAACTGGAAAGCTTCCATCGGAAGGAAATCAGGCAATACAGGGTACATATTGGATCTTGTTGGATCTTGATGCGTTCACTCCTATACTCATACTACGTCACTAACAATTGCAACAGGACGTGAAACGGACTTTTGATTCGGCGCAGTCAAAGTACGACACGCTGCTGGCACGTTATGCGTCGCAGTCCAAAACGAAGGAGCCATCGGCACTTCGAGAAGATGCATTCCAGCTATACGAGGCTCGCAAGCAATATGTCAAGTTCTCGTTTGATCTCTGCATGTCAGTAGTGTCCTTGAAACACGGGCTTGACCAGACAATCATTCTCGCGCTTTCTGGCCAGTGGCTGATGTTTGGTCACGCCGCCAATGAAAATACGAGCAGCGGCTATACTAGTGTCGCGGACGACTTGCGAAGGATCAGGAAGTGGAGCACAATCATGGAATCGTCATTCAAGGTCCTCTTCAAAGAGCTGAATGTGACTCGTCGTGATCTCGAGACTCTCGTCATGAACGAAATCTCACCGCCTCGCGATTTGTCCGAATATGCCCTATATACCGCGTCGAACCCTGTCATGGGAAAGGACGCCCAGTCCCCGCATTTGTCGAGTCCGGTCGTTACGCACCATGCGTCCGTCATTGATCCGGCATCCTCGGTCGATTTCGAGAAGCACGGCTGGCTCTTCCTGCGTACCTACGTTGGAAAGCCCGCGCGGCAGGTCTGGCTGCGCCGCTGGGTGTTTGTCAAGGACGGCATCTTTGGCTGGCTCGTGCAGTCCCCAAACAAGAACTACGTTGAAGAGAGTGACAAGATTGGGGTGCTCCTTTGCAACGTCAAGCCGGCCGCAGCAGAAGATCGCCGGTTTTGTTTTGAAGTCACTACTAAGGACATGTCCTTAATGCTTCAGGCCGAAAGCCAGCAAGACCTCGTGTCTTGGATGACGGCGTTTGACGCTGCGAAGCGGAAGGCACTGGAGAAAACCACATCTGCGGACACGGACCAGGCGTTCGAGATCATTCCTCCGTTGGCCGAGTTTGCATCAACAGTTCAGACGTCGGTCGACAGCGAACTCAGTCACGAGCGGCACGAGAACCTTCCGCCCACGCGGACTTCGCTGGACTTTAGCCGGACTTCAGCTAGGCAACGCGCTGGAGCAAGCAGCGCGCCGATGCCGGCCCTGCAGGCGCTGATATCCGCCGGACAAACGATCGCCGGACAGCTGTCGCCGAGCCAGAATTTCCTGAGCGGCGCGGACAAGCTTTTTGAGGACATCGTGCCTCCGTCCACGTCGCTTGCTCCCACGACGTTGGCGAACAATCCGCTGGCTACTTCCATGACGAAAACCGCAATTATCGCACACGCTTCCATACCTCCATTATCCTATCCCAACGGCCTCACGGCAAACACCTGGGGCAGCACGAACTGGGGTGCGCGCCAAGCGATGGAAGATGAGGCAGAGGCAAAGACAAATGCCAACGAGACCGCCGACGCCTCAACAGGGCCCCTTGCAACCCCTCCAATCGTTCTGATCCCGCCTGACGACGAGAGCGCGCCAGCAACATCGCCGATCGTGCAGCAGGAGATGTATAACAGCCGGTCGTACCCCAGCTTTTACCCGTACGAACTAAAAGTGCAAGATGCTCAGCTGCGCACGCTGTTTCCGAATGTTGGTCTGGACGAGAGTGTCGTTCTGGTGTTTAGGGCCGTGTGTGGCTTTGGGACACAGCAAGAAATCTCGTGCAGAGTTTATGGGACGTCAAGGCGCATGTACCTATACGGCAATAGCGGGGACATGATTGTGGCGCGTTTTGTCTCCCTGGGAGAAATCGCTTCTATCCGTGGCGAATCCAGCAGAGATTTCGATACCTTCTTTATGGATTTCAGGGACGGAACAGAGATGTCATCCAGAATCTTTTTAGATTCTGGTCGCTTGCTTCAGTATAGGCTCCAGTTTTTGATTGACAACTTCAACAGCCCGTCGCCTCTAGACTTGGAGTCGTTGCTGCAGAAGCTGAGGGAGGCAAATACGAGTCAGTCGTTTGATGGATGGGACGAGGTGCCAAGCCCGCTGGCAGAAGACGACACAAACCCGATGGATCGAACTGGTCACATTTCCCTCGATAGAGGTTTGCTCTCGCCTTCGAAGCAGCTTCCAGAACGCATGATAAAGTCAAGGGTCAAGCTGCCGAAGAAGCCCGCCGAGCCCAACCTGTCACAGTCGATGGATAAACTCGTATTTGCGGGCACCTTTGACTTATCAGCAAAGGCGCTATTCCATCTCATGTTTGGCGACAAGTCTTCGTTTTTCTTGGAGTTTTTCGCTCGAGGTGGTGCGAGTGGGATAGAGCAGACTCCGTGGATCCATATCACGGGGCAAGACATGGAGCGAGAGTTCCGCTTCGACTCGCGCCGCTCCGTCATTGGGTCATGGTCTTCGAAACAAGCGATTGTTTGCACGCAGAAGGTAGAAACGCTCGACGATTACTTGACCTACGTGGTTTATGAGAGACGAAGTCCGTGGAATCTGCCCTGCGCCGACATGTTTTCGGAGACGACCAGGTTCGCGCTGTCATATGTGTCCAAGTCCAGTTGCAAACTGACGATATGGGCGGGCGTCGAATTCGAGTCGCTCAACCCGTTCTTGGAATGTTTGTCACCCTTGTTCGATATTCATTGACTTCTTTTTTTTTTGGCTAATTCATGCATCCACTAGACTTTGTACGTGGCCCGGCGCTGGCGGACTTGAAATGGCAGGCGCGGGTAATCGGACTGGAGGTATCTGCGAATCTTAAGCAGCTGGGCAGCCGTGGACGCACGAGTAAGTCGTTGCAATTATTCGGACAAGTTGGCAAGTCGTCTGCGCCGGTCAGCTTGGACGACTCGCTCATCATCATTCCTGCCGACGTCGAGCGGCTCATGCAGCGGTTCTCGCAGCGGTCGCTCGTGGTGCTCCTGCTGTACAGCATGTTCCGCTACGTCTTCGGCTCCGTCGCCAGTGTCACGGGCAGGGCGGGCTCGGCGGTGTCGAGGACGACGTCGTTCGTGAGCGCGCACTGGGCCCTCATCATGGTTGCTGTCGTGTCCGTGGGCTTGAACGTCTTTCTCGGCGCACGCTCGTCCGTTGCGTTCTGGTCGGAGCGGCGGGCGGTGAATATGATGAGCCAGATCGGTGTTAAGCCGAATGGCATACTGGCTAAGGCAGTCTACCTGCAAGACTTGAACGACTACATCTTTGACGGTCACGAGCTGGCAGTTGACCCACAAGGTCTTTGGTACGTCGGCATATGTAATTCTGTCTGCTTTTCTAGAGATTGTGCCATCTAACCGTACCGCAGCTATTCCAAGTTCCGCACGCTCGCCGAGTACCTGACGCCGGACTCGCCGCTCGAGTTTGTGAGCATGTCCTACGCGAACCCGGTCACGTACGACTTTGCCCGCCGGGTGCGGCTCGCGCGGCAGAAGGCCGGCATCGAGCGGCACCAGCACGTGGTCGCGCTGCGCATGATCGCGCGGATGGAGGAGGAGCTCGTGCGGGCCGAGTGGAGCAGCTTCCTCAACGGCGAGCAGATGCGCTGCGTCGAGGTGCTCTCGCGCGAGGCGAACCTGAACCGCGAGATCGCGCTGAGCTCGCAGCGGTCGCTGCTGCCGATCCCGGACGGCTACGACGACGCGTACTACTACCGGGCCGCGGGCGGCGACGCCGAGCCAACAAGGCCGGCCGAGAACGAGTCCACGACGGATTGGGAAGCCGTGATTCGTGACTACTGCGCAAGCTGCAATGCCGAGTACCTCGACGCCGACAAGAAGCCGTAAAGGGGTATGTAAGCGTCATTGCCTTTCTGTAAGCGGGAGGTAGGCTTTCTTCGACACGGTTGCGGTCTTTTGTTATAGTCTTGTGATTCTCCTTTGGCTATAGGTTGTCTTGTTCATTTTGTATATTTCAGATAAATATTAATATGGTTGTATAGCTGGATCTTTTGAGCATAGAACCATACATAACGCGTCCAACGGGTGGTGTGACATAATTTAGAATCTTGAGTGGTACATGTACTTGAGCCGATGGAGTTGCATGAGGAAATTGTCTGCATGCTCAACCTCCCTTGCCACGTTTTCCACCCGCGTATGCAACCAAATTCGTCGTGGTAGACCTGCTTGTTGTCAGCCATGAGAAAAGTTCGCAAATGACGGCCGAATGCAGCGTCAAGTTATTTCCAAATCAAGTAGACGATTGGCCTCCAGTTATTGGCCGAGCTTTTCAGGAGAACGAGAATTTGGCTGTCAAATTATTCACACTTGTTCTTACCAAACCAATTAATCCACCGAGGCTCTTGATACCGACCAGTTCGGACAAGATGGCACTTTGGAGTCTCTTTGAAAGGCGAGGGGGCATATGCTTGCAGGAAACAATGGACAGAAGCGTGAAATGGTGGTAATGAGAAGACGGTTCGACCGCTCCGACTTCCTGTCGACAGGAGTCTCTCACCTACGCATAAACTAACAGGAACAAACAAAAACAAGAACTATGCTACTACTATGCGAGTACTATGCGCATGGAGAGTCTCAGTCCGAAATGGTCGCAGAGAATATCGTAGTATCAGATGCTTGAGTCAAGGGATCCAAAACTCGGGAAGAAGGCTGGAGGATCATTCTCTCGATCATCCGCGCCGCGTAAGCCAACGTGGTGCCGCGTACTACGCCAGCACTGACTCGATGGCCGATCATGAGTACACTGGCGTCTCATTGTTTCAGCAGGAAAGGATAGTGATGGTCTGGACTCGACCTGCTCGTTGCAGCCGAATACTGCATCCGGCGCTTGCTCAGCTTGCATTGCCGTGAAAGTTGATCGGCGGTCAGAACCGGGACATGCTCCGGCTGGGGATCTAGGCAAAGCGTATGGATGGCCAGTCAGCTTGGCCTCGGTCCTGCAGATTCCACACCCAATGCCGGGAATGGCCCATAACGGCTTCCTTCGGTGAATGGAAGGTACAGCCAACGGCATCTAGCACATGACGTTGACAAAACTATCTAAAACCGTGTGTTGCGACATTGCTCGCATCAAGAACAAAAGTACGGAAATTCTCGCTTGGAACGTAGAGGCTGGGTCGTCAAGTCGATTTGGTCGAAAACAGGCGATTCTCAGGGTTACAAAGTCTTCAGAAGAACCCCGAATTGAACGACGACGGGACGGCGCTGAGCACGCAATTTCGATTAATCCGGTATTCCAGACGTTCTTGACTGCCAAAACGGGTTCGATGCGAGAGCTTTCATTTGTACGATGCCCTTCTCATCGGTTTTACCCAGAATCTGGATCCGCGATCGAGCATATCCGTCAAATCTTGGGCAGGCAAAATCAAAATAATTGCTGGCTGCTTGCTGCGATGATGCCAATTCAACGGTCGAAGTGACGATCGACAAACGCTCTTTCCAGATCCAGGAAGGAAGTCTGTTTATGCAGTCTTGCTCGTCGTCTCGTCTGTTGCCTCTAGAGCCAACACCCCGTTTTTTCTTTTCTTTCTTGGCTCAGGCCGGCCGAAATGGAAGCGATGAGGCCCTCCGAACATGCTTAGCCTGCCCGCCTTCGCCATCGCTAAACAGATGGATGGGACGCTAGAGAGAATGCAGACGTCTGTGTCGCCTGCTATTAAACAAACATGTCAGCTCATCCTCTATTTCGCCGGCCGCCAGGTTTGAGACAATCGCTTTGTTTACTCTTTTTACATCTGGTTTGCCTAGACTATATTCGCCGGTTGCTTCCCATTTCTGAAAGCGGAACCCATGATGAGAGGATGTGTGTGGCAAGTTCATTCCAGGTCTGTGCTTTTCGTATTGCCTATATATGACGGAAAAATATTTCTCGCCGGCAGTATACATATGGCATTTTGTAGTTATGTGTTCGGCTTTCTGCGTAAGAGAGCACTGTTGTTGTTGTTGTTGTTTGTTGTTGTTGTTATTTGATGGCTCCTCTGCGTCTGACGTCCGGCCCGTCATTCGCGCGCCCGGGCGTCTGAAAGTGGAGCTCAGCTCCAGTCAACCAGTACATATGAGGAATTTAATCCGTATAGGACAGGCGATGACGCGCTCTTGGATTCAGAGTGAGACGGATAAAATAATTATGTCCATAAAATGCGCGCCAAAGGAGCGAATTCGGCAGAGGGTCAATTTTCGGGCAATGCCAACCTGGATGGCAGAACTATAAATGTGCAATTTGCAAAACTCTGCTGCTTAGCCAGGATAATCGCAGCATAACACCCAATTGACCGGCCATTGAAGCTGGAACTGGACAGATGGCCATTCTTCTGTCATCTGGCCAGGCCATTTTGAAAGGTAGAGTGGCCGGATGCGCTGACAAGGCCAAATATCGACAAATTGCTAATGCTATTTTAGAATTCACGGTTGATTCAATATATTCACGGCGGTTCGTTGGCTCGCGCTTTCTCAGTTCGCGGTCCTCGAATAGAAATCAGGAGCAAAACTTTGACGGTGATTAGCCCCATCGCTCTAAAAATTCTAAACTATTAACCCGCTCGTCGCGCCATGTCGTAAATAGGTGATGCTGTCTGCGTTGCATGATTGTTTGCTCCAATCTCTTGAAAATCTAATTGTTGCCTTTATTTCAACAGGCTGCAGCGGTGTGTTTTCTTTGTTTTGCATCGACAGTACTGTAGATTGGGAAGGCATTGTAAGGCTGGATGATGCGGCGGAAAGTGGGAAGGTGAGGGAGGACAAAGAGTGTCGATCATTTCGGCAGTGCGACATTTGATCGCCACTCCGCCATCCAAACGAGCCTTGCACTTTGCACCCCGCTGCTGTGCCCAGACCGATTCCGGAAAGTGCCATCCGTCTTTTTGGGTTGCTACTACTGGCAGCATTTCGGCCATTATCGTCTAGGTTTCACTCTTTTCGATTGCCTAAAGTTGAGATGGAAGAAAATATTATTGTCCGCCCTCCTCCAATCCTGTGTGACCTTTTTTTTTTTTTGAAAGCATTTTCGAGTCTCTGAGAGTACAGAGCCTGTAAAATAGGTAAACAAGCGAAAAAAAAATCGAGTTCTCCTTATGTTCAATTATATTTTCGACGACGTTCAGAAGCGAGGATCTCCTTCTGCACGGAACACAGACTGACTGACGTCTGCGAGATGCTCTGAAATAACAACGGCCGCCCGCAAACGGTTTTGAGATGGGACGGACAAATTGGTGTCTTAAAGTCTCCATCCTGTTTTTAATGTTCCTGCATTGATGCTAGAAAGACCTACAAAAGTCGACATATTGCCGCGAGAGGGAGGGATACGGTGCCCAAGATGAGAAAGTAAACACATGGTCTATCGCGCAATTGGAGGCGGGGCCTTGAGAACTCCCCGCAAATTGTCTGCTTTTGATATGCAAAAATTCTCAAAAAAAGGAAGGCACTTCTTTGCCATTGCAAGCTGGCACTGTGAGACAATTTGTAGGTTGGTTTGCTATCGATATGACGAAAAGGGATCTTCACTTTTGGCGGTGATGAAGGTGTTATGATTTGAGTGGGTGTTGGCTGGCGGTTTGACTTGCGGATCGCCGTCACCGCTCAATGTGGCACACGTGAATTATCACGCCGTATTGAGATGAGTGCTGACGATCAAGGAACAGAGAGATGGGGAGGCGTCTCAGGCTGAGTGTGTTTTGGGAATCGATGGGGGCTCCGTCGCGAGCTCATTCGGCAGAGTCTGTCCGGATGTGTGATGTGGATGTGGATGGGCGGTGTCGCTCTCTGGATTTGGGTTGCCAGTGTGTCGGCTAAGCGAGGCGAACGCCCAGATATATCAAGCCCGGCAATTTACACGATGGAGTGCAAAAGAAAAATAAGGTGGATGATTTCCTGACCATCGCTATTTTATCTCGCCGGCCCAGTCTGGAATGGAGATGAAGTGCGCCTCAAATGCGGCCTGACGTAACTTGCTAGAAAATGAGGATGAAAATGATAAAATTTCCCCTCTCTTCGTCGCTCTAATCATATGTATGCATCATTTTCTGAGGATATTTGCACGGAGCTCTGCAGGCCACTGCCCCGCTTTTCAAATTCGCGCGAAGGTGGTGAATTGTAATTGACCCAGACAGGAACGAAAAGGATAATCGGATCACGTCGTGCCTTCATATAGCCTGGCTTGTGAGTGTCCGAGTGGCACAGCCAGTTCTAGAGGAAGCTGGAGGGGTAGAAAAAGGTGTGATCAGACACGCTTTCAGAATCTGGCTCACCATTCCGGGACGGGCTTAGAGCAGCGGCGAGAGTGCTCATTTGCGACGAATAGCGCGCCTCGCCTAAAATGTAACACGTTCTCTGCGACGAGCCCGGTCCTTCCCCCTCTTTTCCCCCTCCCCCTCCTGCGATTCTGTATTTCGTGGGGGACTTGTTTGCGTGGTTGCTGGCCCTGAGAACATGAGCATGCCCGTTGCTGCGGGCCTGCTTTGTGCAGCGCCGTGCCGTCCTGGCTTTTTTATACTTTGCTAAACACGAGAGAGCCCCACCCGTCGGCGGCCTCTCCGGAACGCCCGCTTCCCAGAAACAGAGATGGCAATGGGGGCCCGCGATCCTATTGCTCCACTTCGGGGCGCAGAAACGCCAGGCAAAGAAAGCATGGGGTCCAGCGCCGTGGCGACGACCGTGGACGTGTCGTCACCGGTCGTGGGCGTGGTCGTGGTCATCATCCATCATGGCGATGGGATGATTTTTACGTTGACAAAATTGTTTATTTTTTCTGGATGTCACGCCAGAGTTGTAATCCTAATCAGCGTTGCCAGTCAGCCCTATTACCGGCGGTCAGCCTTCTTGCCATTGCCGGTCAGCCTTCTAAGCGGCCTGCTGTGTAGCCTGCCGAGTAGCCTGCCGAGAAGCCTGCTGAGAAGCCTGCTGAGTAGCCTGCCGAGCAGCATGCTGAGCAGCCAGCCAGTCAGCCAGCCAAAGCGCGATGCCCGGCGGCCCACAGGCTCGCAGAGACCGTCCACGGAAAAGGACTCTTTTTCCTGTGCGGGACTCGCCGTCATAGCCCGCTGCGGACTAGGATGGAAGAGGCAGGAGTAGCGGACGGGATCCTGCCCAAAGAGGCAGGCGGCAAAAACCCAAACCGGCCGATCTGCTGGCGGGCCGTGTCGCGCGTGTCGCGCGTGTCGCGTGGTCCCAACGCGATCCGCCGCCAGGGCGTTGGGAGCGCCGCGCCGCGCGACACGGCACGTTTGGGCCGACATGGGACGACGACGAAGTCGCGTCCCTCGAGGTCCTCGCGGCTGTTCCTGCCCTGGGTACATACCATCAATACTCTGCTACAGCCAGACAAGCAAAACATCAAAACGCCGCCGACCAGGCCAAGGGCCCTCTCCCCCGGAGACTAGTCTCAAAAGTGCTCTCGGATACCCACGCCCAGCTCAGAACCGCCGCTGCTGCTGCGTATATATCCATCCAAATTTCCACCGTCCCTGCCCGCTCTGCTTCCGGGCAGGCATCTCCATTCTCCGTCCCCACACTCCGGCATACTCCTGTCCGCACACACGCCACAGATATACCCAATGCCTCTGTCTGCAGCCGTCGCTGCCTTCTTCGACATCGACAACGACGACGCAATGCACTCCGCGAAGCGCGTCTGCGCCCTCCCCCCTCAAGATCAAGTCGGCGACTTCCTGCTGACGTCGGCCTCGTCGGAGCCGTGGCCGGCCGACATCTACGCCTCCTCCCTCTCGCGCGACAGCCTCCAGCTCTACTCCGACATCTTCGCGTCCGCGGAATCCACTCGTCTCTACGGAATCGACCACTACGCATCCTCGCCGTCGCTGTCCTTAGACGGCAGCGATCAACTCGCCGGCTATGCCGACGAGGGCGCATATACACATTATTCTCATCACTCGTTATATCAGCCGCGGTCGCTCTCCCTTCCGTCCGCCGACCACTACACCTTCGCCCACGCCGGACTGCCGCTGGAGTTCAACCTGCCGTCGAATCACTCCGTCGCGGCTGCCGCCGCCGCCATTTACTCGCCCGCTGATCTGGCAGCGGCTAATGGACTCTCGCCCGAGCTGTTGTCCTACATTTCGCCATCTGCGGCCCCTCCCATAGGCGCCGGCGCGTCGTCGCTGGTGCCCGACGCCCAGGCCGACTATTTCACCAACGCCTACGCGAGGACGGCGGATCCCGGTTACGGAGGGAAACGGAAGCGATGGTCACTCGAGTCGTACGCGGTCCCGCCCGTCGGCGCTGTGGGCATGTACGTCAGCCCCGAGCAACAAAGCCTGATGGGCTACAGCGAGCTTGACTTTCGTCTGCCGGCAGTCTGCGACGCGGACAAGGCCGGCGACCTCGCCGAGATCCACTGCGTCGTGAACGCGCGGGGGTCTTCGACGCCCTCGTCCGCGACGCCGTCTCCGCAGCCGGTGCTGTCCACCCGCAGCAGCATGTCGTCCGTCAGCGTGGCCGCGGTGGATGGCCACGACCGCTACTGCGGCGAGATGCATCACGCTCACACGCCGCTCCCGGTTTCCTCGCCGCACACCGAGTTTCCTCAAGAGTTTTATGTTCCCCTGTCTACCAGGCACCGGCCACCGCCCGAGTCGGATTTCCAGTGCGAGAATCCGGACGACGTTCCTCGCCAGCAAGAACCCAGGTTTGAAGGCGACCTCTACACGCCGCTCTGGGTCCGCAAGAAAGGCGACTTGAAGGAGGGCTGGTGCGACCTCTGCCCCGAGCCGCGTTGGCTGATCCTCAAGAACTCGGCCTACTGGTACGACAAGAACTTCGCGCACGGCATCTGCCCCGTCACCGGCCGGCGATATGCCCGTCCCGAGCGATGCCAGCGGATCAAGGGCAACGAGGAGATGTTCGAGGGCCTCTGCGGTGTCTGCGCCCAGTGGGTGCAGATCACAACCCGCCGCGGCGGCGGCGGCACGAGCTGGTTCCGGCACGCAAACAGCTGCCATAACTACGAGCGACGCAAGGGCGATCGTTGATGGCCGCATCGTTTTTCGCTTTGTTTTTCGGGTTTGTTGGATCTTAGATTCACATAGGGTTTGTATACATATATCGGTACTTTATCTGGCGTTAGAAGTTTGGTTATAAGGGAAGACAGTTGATTATAATTTTGTCCTGCTTGTCTTTTGGGGTCGCGGCGTTGGCGGCGTTGCTCACTGTACACGCACACTTGAGCGCTATGGGAAATAAGGCGCTTCGAATATCTCGTTTAAGTAACTACAAGATAATATAGAATATACATTCTCAATCACTTACGTATGAATAACTGGAGAGGGGGAAATCGCAATTTCAGGAGGAGCCTGGGGTGGGATCCTTTTGCCCAAAAGGTCCAAAAGAGTCGACCGACTTTTAAAGGGATTTGCGAGGATACTCACTTTCTAGATTCTTGTCTGGTGTTAATTGGCGGGACACTTGGCCCGCGGAGGTATAACTTCAGACAGCGAGCGAACAAGCTCATCAGGAAGCACATCGAATGATATGATCTTCTGTGTGCCGGTCGAAACTTGGCCAGCTGGCTGTGCAGGCAAAGGCCAATTTCTTGTGGAATTACAGTTTGAAAGCTCAAGTCGAACAGATCAGGCAACTACACCGTTATTGAGGGCCTCTAGGGCCCCCTCTAGTTGCTCTCACATGCCGTCCGTCGACTTGTTTTAGGTGAAGTGCCGTCATGTCTTTTCGGAGATATTCGTTGCGCCAACGGCGCCGCCCTGGACGAAGGGCAGCAAATCAAACCAGAGTCACGTTTCGTTTCTCCACGTTCTTCGCGCCGGCATCGGAGTATCGAGGTGCCGCTCATTCGGCGGGCTCTGAACGGGCGTTTCACCGACGTGGGACGGTCCGATGTGTTATAATTGACGTCAGCCGCCGGCAAGTTTCTAGACGTCGCAATTGGTTTTCCGGTCATTTGCGACGGCCGACAAGACTTTGCGCTTTTTGTTTTTGCTAGACTTGCGGCTGCTATGTCATGTCATGGCTTGAATTATAGAGCTATCTCTTGACATCAACGCCATCGTACATAATTTAGTTCCTCGAAATCCCACTCATCCTGGTCACTACTACTCTCATGCTGAAATACTCACGGCAGCACAAGGGGCCTTGCCGACTTTCTCCAATCGTTTACTTTACGTCGCCGGCCAGTCAGTTTCAATCTAAACGGCATTGGACCAGTGTCATAGAAGGTTCAGGTCACCGGCGTAGAACACGGTCTTGTAGTGCAGAACAATTTCGACAAACCAACGGCCGTCGTCGTATTCGGCTCGCGCTGGACATCTTCCTCTGGGTCTTCAGAGGGCCTCCCCGGGGAAGCTTGCGACACAACGCGGCAACAACGATGCCGACTACGCTCACTCTCCGAGACGGAATGCCGGAAGCATACTGTTTCCGGGTGGTATGTTAAAGTCGGTCAGTTTCGCTGCGACGGTTGGCCGCCGTTGCCAGCCAAATCCAGTCTACTCCGTGGCCGGGCACTAATTAACTGGCCCGCCAAGCCGCAGCGCGACAGCGCGACGCAGCGAGACGTTCTGCTTCACGGCCCTGGAGCTGGCAAAACCACCCAGGCCACAGTGGGCTCGGTATGGCCGGCCGCTTGATCCGATTGCCTTACCGGCAACTGAGGCCTTTTGGATGGGCAGTGCGACTAAATTGGCCATCGCATTTGAGTCGGGTAACCGCCCGTCCTCGGACCGACCGATGCTTGGGAGCGCGCCATCCGGGCCCGTCCCGGGCGACCTAAATGGATTCCGCACGACATTAATAGGAAGAACAAAAAATTTCGCTACAGCCCTGGAAACTTTGTACCCCGTCCTGGCAATAAAACACTTAGCCGCCGGCAAAAACTGATATCATTAACGTTCTAGTTAACAATAAAAAGTAGGAAAATTCTTCTCTAGGAAGTTCCACCGCGTAACCTTTAACGCTAGCTTTGCGACACCGCGGCATTTCATAATCCAGTGATCTACGACTTTTGCCATGTTCTTTACTCAAGTCGACACTTGCGAAAATGCACAATAATTGTCATTTTCGTAATTCTTCGTTGCTATTTCCCAGCGATCTCCAGCATGCCAAACCCCAGCTCGAAGGCAGTCAAAACGAAGATTACCTAAATAAGGTTGCGTCGAACAGAAGTTAAATCCCGTATCCGAAACTTAATTTTTCCTCTTTCATCAATTTAATTGCCAGCTGTGTATCATATCATAACAGCGGCTGATTAATGGTATTCTGAAAAAAGTGAAGCGTTTTTGCTTCATTTAGTTAGTGATTTCTCAAGTAGAATAACAATATGTTTGGACGGATTTATATGGCAGGGAATGCTGCAAGGTCTTAGCGGCTGCCGATATCATGTGTGTCGATATGTACCAACGGCGACGGGGCAAGCAAGAGCATCAATTAAGGGAAGCAAAGAAATTTGCAAAGGGTAATTCACGACACCGGGATTATTTGCCGCCGTTACTGCAGGCTGTGCAAGACTGCGGACTTCTTCGTCAGAACCTGGTCCAGATGGACAAGTCCACGGGTCTTTAGCGAGCGAAGGCCAGAAACTCTCTTTCCAATTTACAAACCGAAACAGGAACGTCATCAATATTCGACTAGGCGGCTGCATGCATCCACTTGACACAGCCACCATTACTTTAGAGTCCTATAAAGTAGTAAGAGCCAGCTATTTTGATGAAAAATTGTTTGTTGCTTCTTTGTCAGAACGCCGGAATTGTCATTTGGGAAAAAGTAGACTGCGAGAAAGACTAATGCTGGAATATACAGCTCCCGAGCATATGTCAGGACGGCCGGCGCCCCACGAAATCATTCTTCCCATCAGCCTTGTAGGCCCTTCATTCTGCTCCGCCGACCGTCTTCATCGACCGGCAACGTCTACCGAGCCAAGCATGTTTCGCATACAGACCCTTGCGGGCGTGACGATAAACGTCTCGCAGAACGCAAACATCTCGGTGCCGCAGCGCCGCGGGACGGCCTTCGAGGCCGCCGAGCGCGACCGTGTCATGGCCCGGGAGAGGATGAGGCGGCTAAGACAGAAGAGAAAGGAAGAAGGTATATTAATTCCACACCCTCGGAGACAAATTGCGATTGAGGGCCCCGAGGGAAGCTGTTCCTGTTTATTTCACTGAGTCTGACTGGCAATTCTTCATATTCATAGCCCTGCTTCTCTCGTCGTTGAAGAAAATGTCTCCCTCGAAGGCGGCTCTGCTGTCCGCCGTGCAGAAGCCGGCGGCCGCGAAAGGAAAGAACACGTCCACATGGAAAACGTACTTCACAAAGGACGAGGTCGCGAAGTTGCTGGATCTCGGCGACAAGGGTCTCGAGTGGGGCCGCATTGCCTTGCTCCTGGACGGCCTCAAGACCGCGGAGGAGGTCAGACGAAAGTACGAGGAGATCCGAGGCTACGCACGCATGTGACTTCTCTGTTTTTTTTAGCGCCATCCAAGTTTGTGGCCGATAACGAATGCTTTGTGGGCAAACCCGACGCATTTGTGGACCTAGTTCCCGTGGGGTCATGCAATCGCTCTTTTCCAGCACGTCAGGCTGATTCCTGGGACGCGCCAGTTGTGATTCTAATTGAGACACCGCCACCCGGCCAGTCATCGAGCGGGAGTTCGCTTCTATTTCGGTTATGGAATCGTTGCGGGCCAAAGTGAGCTCCAATGTGGGCATGTCAACGCCCCGCCGGGCCGGGTTTGGAGGTCCAGTGAGATGGGGTGTTTGGATTCGAATGCAGTCCTCGCCTACAGTGTATTGTTTAGACAATATCTCTAGATAGTTCCAAGCAGATTACTTCCCGAGAGGAAGAACGGAAAATGGATCCATCGCAACTCAGCATCGCAACTGAATAAATTCACAAGTGAAGACCAAAACGCTTAGAAAAGTACAACCAAGTAAAGCTAATAATCCGCCTTTACTTGGATAAATGAAAAGGAACACCAATAACAGAAACAAAATAAAAAGAGTTAACAAATCATTTCACTTCATAGCCTCTATCTTACTCATAAAAATCAAACAAAAAAAGGCAACCCGGGAAGATCAACGACATAGTTTGATGCAATAACTGAACAGCACGAGAGTCACATGTAACCTTTCGATTTTTTTTTTAAAAAAAAGAAAAATATAGAATTCCTGTCGTGACCTTTGCTTAATCGTCCCAGCGCTTTTTCTTCTTCTTCTTCTCGTACGAGCCCACGATGGACGGATTTGGCTGGGGCGTGGCGTCGTTGATCACGGTCGTGAGGGTGTACGACCATCCCTCCGTGATGGTCGACAGCGCGTTCGGCTGCTGCGAGTTGTCCATGAAGATGGACACAACCTTGGACGTTGGGAACAGCCGCGCGGTCCGCGTCGCCGTGATCTTGGTGCCGGGTTGGAGCTGCATGGGCGCGTACTTTGTCGTCCACCCGTTCTGGTACTGGTACGGGACCTCGAACGAGTTGGTGATGATGTCCGTGCTGACCCAGGTCGACGTCGTCGTCGACGTCATGAGCGTCGTCTCCGTCGTCGCAGATCCCGACGACTCAACGGCGCCAGAGGTCTGCACGATGCCGTTCGGGGCGTACACTCGAGACGGACCACTCGAGCCGAGGCCGGTGGAGGGTGTCAGGGTGCCGGTCATGCCGGTGAGTGTGAAGCGGTCAGAGTAGTTGATGATGTATCCGCCGGACGACAGGATCGACAGCATCCTGATGAAAAACTGCCCCTCGGCTGCGAGAGACGAGGGAATGGTGACCGACGTGGAACCGTCGAGACTGCTGATAGCAACGCCATCAGCAATTGTGTAGAGGTCTTCGATCTCCGAGTTTGTGCCCGTGCAGAGCACGATTGACGTGGTCGAGATGGCCGACAGCAGCGGGACGTCCCCGCTGTCGTCCCATGATATTGTGAGCGCCGACGAGACAGCGTAGCTCTCTCCGCCCGTGGGGCTTGTGAACTCGACGTCGGCGTACACGGTCGTCGCCAGCTTCGCGAGAACGAGAAACGCGGAGGCCAGGACGGAGCCCTGGGCCGGGCTCCGACTGGTGCCAAATATCCTCATCTTAATGGCAGCCCGACGCTTGTATTGGGCCTACTCGGTGTGGGTTGTCGTGATACGTCCGTCGTAGGAGATGTCGAGTTGACGTGGCAGAAAGAAATGAAAGAAAGGATCCCCCCTGAGGATCTGTAGAAAAAAACCCCTCAAGAGCAATGACGCAGACTCTCCCCGTTCGCCGTCGTCAGATCAGAAAAGAGCGGCGGCAGGTGTACAACAAACACGCGGGAACCCGGCGTCAATACAGCACGGCAGTGTTGGCTTCGGACCGACGACAGAGCAAAAAGGCGGGATGGCTGGTGGGTCGAGTCGAGAAAGCGACGAAGCAGCGCAATTTCTACTTCTATTTCGGACATTGAAACGTCGGTCCCAAGTCGCGATTGTTCTGCGCATTTATGCCGCAATCGCCAAAACCACACACGTTCAGGGCTAGGGTACAGCTCTAGGTGCTCGGCGAATTTATCAAAGCAGTCGGTGTGCATATCGTGAACCCGCAAAGCACTGCGAGCGACAATGATCTATCTAAAGACAATTCTGAATGTCATAGACAACTCGGTAGGCGGTCACATTTGCCTGCTTGGGTTCTGTTTGTTTTTGGTTCCCTGCTGACACATGCTCCAGGGCGCCTCTCTTGTGGAGTGCGTGAACGTTTTCGGAAAGGGCAACAAGTCGGCCGGACGAGTTGGTAGGTCTTCTCCTCCGCATTTACATATAGAACTTCACAACGTGGCTAATATTTTGACCGTTCACCCAGGCGATAAAATTGTCGTTGTCGTTCAGCAGCTCCGCAGCGCGCGACTGATGTCCCAGACTGCGGCCGCGAACCGAGTGCAGCGAGGCGACATCCGCCACGCCGTGATCGTGCGCACGAAGAAGGAGTTCTCGCGGAAGGACGGCACGGTCGTCAGGTTTGACGACAACGCGTGCGTGCTGATCAATAACCAGGGCGAGCCGGTCGGGTCCCGCGTCATGGGCGTCGTCGCGCAGGAGATTCAGAAAAAGTACGCAAAGATCGTTGCGCTGGCTCCGAAGGTCGTGTAGAGAGGCTGAGCGGTCTATCATGATTTTGTGGGGGCACAGGAGTTTGTTGGAAAAGCTTTGTATGTAAATAACTAGAATGAATGATGCGTGCAAGTAATATATTTTGTAACAACATTTGACATAACCAGTGAACTCCTTTTTTAAAACATCAAAATATTAATGAGATGCTCTTCAGCATATTTTATCGTACAATGCGAACGTCATTTTTGCAAAGCCTGTTTATCGAACCGTCGATAAGCAGACGTCACCGTAAGCCGCCAATGCTTTGTCACGGGCTGCCCCAAAGTACGTCAAACGTCAGTGAAGATCCTACCACAGTTTACGCATACATAGAACAGCGCCTATTTCATGCAATATGTTAGCATATGCAGTCCCCAGCAAAATCCTAAAAGCGGGTGGCGAGGCAATACCATGTTCGTTTCAGCTTTGCGCTGCTGACTCTGAAAAAACACTGCTTCCTTGTGGTGGCACCGAGGGCACTCCTTGTTGGTTCTCGGCTAGACGAAGATGTTAGACGAACTGTCTACACAATCGTCATCTGCCACGAATCGCATTACCAGAGTGGGATCAGATCCAACGTCAAGAGTCACACCTGCGGTTTCACTGTTTCGCCATTCCGGGGTCAACCACCGCCATAACCACCGCAGACATCACCGCAGAAACACAAAGCTGAGACCGCACGCACCTCACGTCCGACAAAATCTCGTTTCGGTACACCTTCGCGTCTGAGGCCAGCTCCTTGTACGAGCAGTTGCGGCAGGAGTAAAGCAGACGCTGGTTGACTTTGTCTTCCTTGGGATACAACATGTTGTTGCTGTCACGAAGTCGTCAGTACATGCAACATGTATACGAATATCAACGCATTGTGCCATCTACTCACCACTCCATGCAGAATCGAAAGGACGCCATCTTCGAGGATTGTTGAATGCAGAATCGAAAACCAAAGAAAGCCAACAAGACAGCTAGCAAGAGTGTTGAAAAGGGCATGTACACGTGACTAAGCACAGTGAGCTTTTGTGGTTATACCGTAACTACCACGCAACAATGCGGAATACTCGCCGGTTTTTTCGCTTTTCGTTCGAAACTGTCTTCACGAGAGCACTCCTTCTGCGTCTTCCGAGTTCCCCCATTGCTGCCCGGCCCTATACCTCGAGCACCAGGTCCCGATCGTGTTTGAATTGTCCTCCGTTATGTCGTCCATTGTCACAAGGTCCACGTTCCGGCTTGCGTCGCGTGCGCTCGCTACCAGGTATGATATCTCGTCCGTTCGGCCAGGCCAGTTCGTTCAGGCCTGTCGCTTGGCGTATGGTTCTTGGAAGCGCAAGAGACAGGCAATGCTGACAGAGACACTTCCTTTCTAAGCAGACAATCCGCTGGTGCCCTCTCAGTGTGCATCTGCCGGCCCATCCGACTCAACAGCACAACGGCAGAGAACCCAAAGATCTCCAGTATAGTCGACCAGATTTCCGGATTGACATTGCTCGAGACGGCCGACCTCGTTTCACTTCTTAAGGTGGGTGTTACTCGTTTACTTTTTTGTTTTTGTTCGGGTGCTTTTTCGTTGTGGAATATCTCCGCTTCCGTTTCAAAATAGAGTGATCGAGCTAACGCAAAGTCTCCAATGTGCAGACCCGCCTGAACATACAAGATATCATGATGCCGGCTGCCGCTGCTGCTCCCGCCGCAGCCGCCGTCGAGGCTGTCGTGGAGGAGCCCGAGGTTGTCGAGAAGACCATGTTCAACGTGAAGCTGGAAAGCTTCGAGGCCACCTCCAAGCCGAAGATCATCAAGGAAGTCAAGAACCTTCTCGGTCTCAACTTGGTTGAGTCCAAGAAGTTCGTCGAGAGTGCGCCTAAGGTTCTGAAGGAGAACATTGTCAAGGAGGAGGCCGAGAAGCTAAAAACGACGTTGGAGGCCTTGGGTGCAAAGATTACGTTGGAGTAGAAGTTTGGCGGAGGAAGGCATGGCGACGGCATTTAACGAGCCCAGTCGGAGTATCCACATCTATTTATGTCATATAATGATTGGATATTGTAGAAATCTGTTCTGTTTCTTTGAGTAACCTTCTGTTAGATATTGTACATATACAACTTGTATCACCAACTTTTCTTCTGTAAATGACAAAATATTTGATGCACCTAAACATTTTCTGATAGTCCGTCAAACTCCAAAAACTCCGTGATTGTGCGCTGTAACAGTGCACTATGATAGAATGCCTTCGCCGGCTCCGTCACGTATGCGAGTAGTACACAGTCTGTGAAAACAGCTCGTTTTCCTCCCGCATCAGGTCATAGTCGTCCTCGTCGAGATCACTCGTCGTTTCCCATGCATTCTTGAACTCTATGTCAATCGCGTCTCCTGTAGGAGTCACCCAGATATTCTCGCGCATTCGTTTATGCTGGCGAAAAGTGATACGAGGTTAGTATGCGTCACCTTCCGGGGTATGGATGGCGGGCTACAACTCACCCGCTCGCGGTCCTCTTCCATGCGCTTTAAAATTTCGTCTTTGGAGAACGTCGACGCTTTCTTGTGTATTTGGTATTCATCCTTGCTCCTGTATCTCCAGTTAGAAAGTATTCACGATGCAGAGATTCGGCGGAGGGGAGGAGTAGTACTTACACTAATACTTCGCGTTCGGCTAATAATGCGGCTACGTTTTCGTAGTCGTGGTCTGTTATTATCCCCTTCTGCCGTAGACTATCAAGCGCCTATACAGTCGTCAATATTATGCATTTTAAATTCCCATATGCAGCACTTGTTCTGACCTTCCTTGCTGAGGCGACGTTAGCCAGAGCGCCTTGGGCAAGTGGCACAACTTTGTCAAGTATCAGCCAGAGATCTCTCTGCACCATATCCAGATAGTCGCCGGATCTGGTCTTCAGGCTGTTTTCGCACAGTGTTTCAAGGAAATATAAAATATTTATCCGAGAATTGAGTGACGTCTGGCGAGATCAGTTAGATGGCCACAGGAAAATCCTCGCAATCACAAGCGGCCCGTTCATACCTGGTCCAGCTCCTCCACGATACACGAATACAGGTCCTCGCTTAGGTCGGAGTACCGAATAGCAAACTGCGCGCATTTCGTGGCAGACTGCACGGATGCGTTGAGGCGTCGTAGAAGGTCGGTGAACTTCAGTCTACCCTCGAAGGCGTCAAGTGGCATTTCTGCGAGCTATAGGAAACGGGAAAAAAATTTCGAGCACTGTAGAACCTATAGGAGTCTGTCCAGGTCAAGCATTAGTTAGGTGGTCTTCGCTCGTCGCCTGGAAATAAAAAAAAATGCGATTCCTTAGGCTGATTATTACTGCAGTTTTGAAATTTCGAAAGCAAAGTAGTGTATGCGGCTCGGTCTTCCAGCTCATCGCCCAAACTTCGGCTTATTCGAAAAATGTATACTTGAAAATTGCTATCCTACAATATCTAGAACTCCATAAACACTCTACGCAAGTTTACTTCTTTTTGCCCAGCGACGACGCGATGTTTGTCGCCTCCTGGATAGATCGTGCGATCGTGCTTCGGATCTTGCCGTCCTCCATGACAAGCAAGCCGCCAATCGTGCAACCGCCAGGCGTCGATACCGCGTTCCTGATCTGTGCGGGATGGCTACCGTCAAGAACCATCCGGGCAGCACCTTGCATGGCTGTGTCATAGATGTTGTCAGTATTTCTGCTGGGTATTGAAATCTCAGTTAAAAAAGTGTGTCCAGGACAATAAAAACATACTCTGTGCAGCCAACTCCTGTGCTACTGCGAACGGAAGACCCATCATCACTCCGCCGTCCGTCATTGCCTCAAGCATGACGCATGCGAACGCGGGTCCGCTGCCGCTCAGCGCCGTGCAGACGTCAAAGTGCTTCTCCTCCAAGAACAGCGCCCGGCCAATCTGCGAAAAGATCCAGTGGATGGTGGGCTTGACCGACAAAGCCGGGGTTATTTGCATGAGGTCGACGGTCGACGACGACGGTGACGGCGGCGGCGGGAAGCAGATGACGGTCATGCCCTGGCGGATCTATGTAAGGCAGGCAGGTCAGCTTCGACTGTTGATCACGCGAGCAATACTTGCATTCAGAACTTCGCACCTTGCACGGCGTGTTTGGCATTGCCCGAACGACAATCGTCTCCGTTCCAACAAGATCTTGTATTTGCTGGATATGTGTGCCCGCAAGCAAACTGACAAGAACCTTGCCCTTGAGCGCGTCCTTCATACCGTGTGCGGTCAGGATCTCCTCGCACAACTGGGGCTTGCAGCCCAGGACAACCACGTCCGCAGCCTCGACCGCCTTCGGATGGTGCAGCAAGTGCACCTCGACCTTGCCGCTGTACGTGGCCATGATGCGCTGTCCGGACTCCTGCCGCTTCACGCACGCCAGAAACTTGCCCGGAACAGGAGTGCCGTCGGCCGAGGCGCTGCCGCTGCTCAGCGCGTCCAGCACGCCGCTGAGGACGGCGGAACCCATGGTTCCGCACGCGAGCATGCACAGGGTGTAGTTATTCTTTATCACGAGTTCTGACATGTCTCTTTACAATAGCTTGGCCAATTGAGTACGGGAGGACCGGAGACGGCGAATGACGAGCGATAAGCGACAGAGCCCAATTTTTTTTCGGGCTCACTAATTAATTGAGAACTTTAAAACGCTACAACAAAAGCGCGACAGCCAGAACCAGAAGATTGCCGCCGACAATATTTCGATCGAGGACCGTGAAGGGCAACAAATTTCAAATCAAGACCGACGACGGACATAGTGACCTTTTGCGGTTTGCCGAAAAAGAAAAACGAGAAATGACGTCGACCGTCTTTAATGCGCGGGAACAAAGTCTATTTCAAACATGCTTTAACTTAACTTGACCGCGTAATTCTCGAGATCGCGAACCAGCATTTCCCCCGTATTTGATATCCACACACAACAACCAAAGCCATCTTGAATATTACGATGCCTGCGATTCCAGATCAAACCGAACACTTCCCATCGGAAGGTGAGACTTCCTTGCCTGCTGACGTGATTGGCCTGCTGGGATCGTCTCGATTTGTATGTACTCCCTGATCAATGGCGAACAGGTCGAGACGCTGACATCTCCACTTCTTCAGCTACAACTAGGAACTTCTTATCGAGACTACCCGCACGTCAGTTTGATGAATTATACATATATTCCGCAAGGCTCCGCTGTTCCATACGACCATGACGCCGTTATCGTCATGACGTCAGAACGACACACAAAGAAGTTCTTCAATATCACAGCCGTAGGTTGTTCTTGTTCTCCTTGGAGCCTGCGCCATCGCTCACACGTATGCAGAACCCAAGGGTTTCGATTCTTGTACACGACTGGGTTTCAAAGCAAACAAGCCCGTCAACGACGTCGGCCGGTGGTGCCGAAGGGCTGACTCAGTTCCTTCTCTCGATGAACATGGCAGAACTGTCCAGCATATCCGCGACGCTGAATGGCATCGCCCGTATAGTTTCCGATCCCGCCGAGGAAGAGTTTTTCAAAGAGAAGCTCATTGCCTCGAATCCGACGGACGCCCGCCGATTCATCGATGCGGACGATGTCGCGGTGATCCTAGTGAAGGTGTCCAGCGCCCGGGTGGTGGATGTGGATAACAATGTCATAAAGTATGTACGGAGTGGAGGCTACTAGCTGTTTTGTTTCAGTTGCTAACTGTCATTTTCAGGTGGAAGGAGCCTGGTTCAGCGTCGACTCCCTATCCCAACGGTGACGTTGCAAACGGGCACTCGTAGTCAAGAGCAAGCCTTACTTGAAATCGGCTCTGTCGGGAGTAGGAACGATGTCTACTTATTGGTATATGGCTATGTACATAGGAAGCAATCCAATCAAGATCTTGTCTGGTGGATCTATAGCAACCGTCATGATTTGCTATTGCTGCTGCCGTTTACAGCTCGCAAATAGCTTGCATCCATTTCTATCTCATCGTCGTCGTCACCGTCGTCGTCGTTGTAATTGTTGTAACTGTAGCTAGAAGCTGGTTGCTGCTGCTGCTGCTGCTGCACCGGCGGGACCGTGCTTCTGCTTCTATGCCGGGTAGAGGAATCTTGGACAGAATCTCTCATCGAGTGGTCCAGAGACTCCTGCGGGAAAGAGTATAAGTCGTCGTCGTCATCGTCATCGTCGTCAAGAGGATTATACTGTGCTTGTTCTTGATCCTGTATCTCCTCTGCTTCGCCTGCGCTTTTCAATAACCGCAGCTGGTTCATTGTCAGCGTCACAAAGGGCCGAATCTCATTGAGTTCCATGTAGCCCACGTTGTCGAGCTGCATGTATGTTTCGTCGATGCTTCTAATACCAGCGCGGACCTTGGCCTGGCGGATTTCTCTGATGTCGCGGAGTAGGTTCCTGATGACATGGGGCGGACTCGTGAGGTCGTCCGGTGCGTTCGCAAGAATGAGTTCGCCGACCTCAATCCACTCCCAGGGCAGGTTGACGGAGAATCGCTCCATGTTCGACGCCTCGGCCTCGTACGTCGCCTTCAGGGCGTCCTCGGACAGCCAGTCTGGCGCGACGACGTTGCATCTGGACTGCTTCTTCAGCACCATCGCCGCCCATATCGGAATGTCAACGCGCCGCATGGGACGCATGGCCGGGATGTCGCCCTGCATACGAGTAGATTGTTAGTGCACTGAGTTCAACAAAAGCAAACCCAGAAAGACTTGAGGGGGCTCGCACGCCGATGAGCTCGACTGAGTCGGTTGTCTGCCTTGGGATGATCGTGACATTTGTCTGTTCGGCCAGAAAGGATATCTCAGCGGGGGTGAATGTGCCGACTTGTTTTGCGGGCAGGGCCATGGAGAGAGGACATCGACATCGACGCGTTTTGCTCTTGCTCTTGCTCTTTTCTGCTTCCTCGCGACGCGTCGACCGAGTTCTCGAAGAGGAAACACACGTGACCGCCGTGACTCAGCCGTGACCCGATCACCGCGGAGAAAAAAAAAAAAACTGTGATCCGACGTCAGGCTTCGACGACTTCGGGAAGCACATAAATACCCCGGACTTGCTCTGCCTCCGTCATCGTCCTCCTCTCTCTCTCTCTCCCCGGACTCGTCGTCGCTTGCGCCCGTCTCCGTCCTTTTCCGCCCTCTTTCTCGCCCGTCTCCTGCCGTGTTTGGGCAGCTGGCTCGTTTTTCGTCGCCTCAAGAGAAGCTTATGCAAAGCATTCTACGCACTCAAAAATGTACAGGCCTAGGTCATTCTTTCTCGGTAGGAGGCACTCCAGGCGTGCTTTCATCGTGCAAGGTATGTTGATTTTTTGTCTAAAATCGTAATGAGAGGTTCCAGCTGCTAATACATTCGTTGCTCTCAGCGGGCTTGTAATCTCGTCCCCTCTCTTCCGCTCGGTCGCCGGCAGTCCTCCGCAAACCCGTCGCCGTCTCCGTATGCGGAGACGGACGCAGTGGCCGACGAGGACTTTTTCGAGAACCGCGAGCTGATC
Source organism: Lipomyces sp. NRRL Y-27488 (assembly GCA_030556275.1). Taxonomy (NCBI): domain Eukaryota; kingdom Fungi; phylum Ascomycota; class Lipomycetes; order Lipomycetales; family Lipomycetaceae; genus Lipomyces; species Lipomyces sp. NRRL Y-27488. The sequence goes on along the minus strand of JAKTPS010000035.1, from coordinate 37,599 downwards.
CTCTCTGTTTTGCGCTCGAACGCTACAAAGCGCGACGCCAAGGCGTATCTCTCGACCTACGGGATCAAGTCCGGTGGAGCCGAGGCCGTCAAGAAGCGGAGCCAGTTTGCGAAGCGCTTGCTGCGCTCTGTCTCCGAGGCCAAAGGTGGCTTCGATCTGTACGACTCTGTTCCGCTAGAGGTTAAAGACCGGATCAGAGTTGCGGTGGTCAAAATCCGTGATGTTGAAGGTATCAGCGACTCTAACCTGGCCCAAATCGGAACTACCATTGCCAGGCTCTCGAAGCTTGGCCTCAGTCCGGTTATCATTGTAGACCCCACGGATGTGGGAACGAGTACTTTTGTCGACAGTGCCCAGTTCAAGCGAATGGATGCTCTAGTTGCACGCGTCAAGACGGCTATCGAAAAGCCGTGCATCCGGCTGACTGCCGCTGCTCCGGTTCCGCCTGTCGCTGCTGGTCTTCTGCAACAGCCACCGCAGCCTGCTCCAAACCGATCCATCGCCAAAGCCGAAGTATTTCCGTCCTTGTTCTCGAAGTCGCATGCGACTGCTTCGATGAGATGGTCCCTGCCTCATCTTCTGCTGATTGCTATGACAAATCATATTGTTCCCGTCATTAGTCCGCTCGTGTATGTGGATGAGGATGCCAAATACGCGCTTGCGGCTGCAGACGACTTGGTTTACGAGATTGTCAGCAAGCTATCTCGCGCAGAACTGCCCGACCTTATCACGGTGGAAAAAGTCATCTACATCGATCCTCTCGGCGGCATTCCAAGTGAGGAGCGCAACTCTGGGGCACATGTCTTGGTCAACCTTGAACAAGAATATGACGACATCTTGAATGAACTTCACACTGTGGTGCCGTCGGCGCACCCGGACGAGGTCATGCTTGAGGTGAAGAAGCTTCAATATCATGTTGCAAACCTGAATGCATTTCGAAAAGTTCTGGCCGAGGTTCCGTCATCAACTTCTGGCCTGATTACAACGCCGGATGTTGCAGGACTGCAATCGTCGAGGAATCCGCTTATATACAACCTCTTGACTGACAGACCCGTCATTTCGTCGTCCCTTCCGGTTGACGGCAAGCGCGTTACTACGCAGCGAACCACTCTCCTGCGCCATGGCATGCCTGTTATGATGCTGTATAGCAAGGATGGAATGCATTTGCCGCCGATGCCTGGTCCAGGACATTGGGATCAAGCTGAGCACAAGGTGTTTAACGGAATCGAAGTCATGGATAGTCATGTTGCAGATGTCGACATCGGGAAGTTTGTTCGGTTGATTGAAAATTCGTTTGGACGGGAGCTAGACGTGGAGCATTATTGGAAGCGGGTCAATGGAAACGTCGCGGCCATTATTGTTGCAGGTGACTACGAGGGCGGAGCCATTATCACTTGGGAGCAGATGGGACCCGATCCAGAGTCGAAGGTCGCGTATCTGGACAAGTTTGCCGTCCTGCGGAAGAACCAGGGCTCTGCCGGTGTCGCTGACATTGTGTTTAAAGCCATGGTTGCGCAGCTCTTTCCCCACGAGATAATATGGCGGTCGCGCACGGAGAACCCTGTGAACAAATGGTATTTTGACCGGTCAAAAGGGTTTATGCGCTTGCCGGGTGGCAAGTGGACTATGTTTTGGACGGGCTCGGACACGAGGGAGATTGATAAGTTGAACGAGTATGTGGATGTATGCTCCAGTATTGAGCCGTCGTTCTTAAAATAATTTTAGTGTGTTTTTGCTTGCAGTAGAGAAGACGTTCAGCACGGCCACGCAGGAAGACGTCGTGAACAGATTAACGTTTCGGTTAAAAACTTACATCCAGTTAAGATTCAGGGATAGGTTTTAGCGCCTCCAGAACCAGATGGCCGCAGGTACGCCGAAAACGCACACTAATCAGCCGTACCTGTGCCGGGCCGGGTCCTCGAAACCCGCAGAACAACCCTGACATAGCATCAAGTTCACATCTCTCTCCGGCTGACCACAACACTTTCCCCCTTTCCGCCTGCTTGTTTTTTTTTTGCCGCATTACCGACTAGTGTCGGCAAGACTCTTTTTACCGGCCAGTTAAGAAGCTCGGTGCACGGCTTTCTTTTGCGTGACAGCCGTCCATTCGGAGTAAGCTAGTTCACGAGGCATCTGAGGGCAAATGCCATTGGCACCATTAGTGCGATAGACTTGCTCTTAATTTGACCTTTTTTTTGGGACACGTACGTATTTAGAATTTGTCGGTTTGGTAAGACAGGATACTGACGCTTTGCACCAGACTGTTGTAGAAGCAGACGACCGACCTTGATTTTGACGCCCTCGAGATCTTAATTGCTCTTGAACCCGTCCGCAAGAGTCATTCACGGTGTGGCGACTACGACCGGAAATCAGGTTCTTTTTGGACGCGCTTATTCTCTGCGGTGAAATACTGCTGTTTACGGTCGTCGCATACGCCGGCTTTTCCTTACTAAAGAGACTTCTCACTCAAATCGCGAGCAAGGAGCCCGGCCCACCGCGCACGGGAAATAGACACATGCAGCCGGCCGAACTTCATAAAGAGGTGCGTTTCTTGCCATTTGAATCTTGCGGTATTGGAGAGGGGACAATCTGACCATTCTTCAATCTGCACAGGCAGGCAATGTTCTCTTCAGCCACGAGGATTACGAGGGAGCCATAAAAGAATACACAAACGCGTACGTTCACCCGCCATGATTGTCTTGCGACGCTTTGTTATTGACTTGGGCATAGCATCATCAAGGATGCCACGAATCCGGCGTATTTTACAAACGTGAGCAGTGTCTTTGCCGCATTGGGCAGTATTTTTCGGCAATGCTAATTCACTTTGCAGCGTGCATTGTGCCGGCTACGTCTTTGCAGATTTGAAGACGCCCTCGCAGATTGCCAGAAGGCGATAGAATTAGCTCCGGAAAACAGTTAGTATACTGCTGATTTGACGCGCTTCCTTGATCGCCACTAACTGACTTCTAATACAGTGAAGGCTCACTTCTTCGTATGGACTGCATATGACCCGTCGTGTACTGTGTGAAGACACATGCTAATCTGCCTTTGATTAAAGAAATCACAAGCGTTGCTTGGCCTTGAACGGCCAAACGAGGCGCTCCGCTCGAGCAAGATTGCATACGACCTGTCCCTGAAACAGAAATCGCCGTCCGCGTCCAGCATTGCGCAGACGGTCTTGAACGCGAAGAAGCAGCGCTGGGAGGTCATGGAAAAACGCCGCATCGACAAAGAGGGCCAGCTCCTGCACGAGTTTGAGGATCTGCTGATCGACGTGCAGAAGGCGAAGATCAAGGCCGCCGAGGATGACGAGAATGCGATCGAGAGCGAGAAGGCCGAGAACAAGGAGTATATCGAGTACGAGTACAGAGAAAAACTAGAGCAGCTTCGTGCCACGTTCGAGCGCTCAGATGCGAAATACGTGAAACGGGAAGTGCCTGACTATTTGATTGACCCGATTTCATTCAATATATATTACGGTATGAGTCGTTCTCTCGCAGACTGTCGCGATGGCGATTTTTTTTACTTATATACTGACGAATTAATCCATAGACCCAGTTGTCAGCAAGTCGGGCCAGTCATTCGAGCGGTCTGTCATCTTGGAGCACTTGAAGAATCATAAATTCGATCCGTTCACAAGAGAGCGGTTGGTCGAATCTGACTTGAGACCGAATTTGGCTCTCAAGTCTGCGTGCGAGGTAAGCTTTTTTGAGCATTCTGCCTACACACTCACTTCTTCGGCGTTCTTGACCTAACACCTTGCTTTGTTCCTGTGACAGCAATTTTTGGAGCAGAACGGCTGGGCGGTGGACTATTAGGCCGTCGTACATAGAATCATTCCGACAAGGACTCGTTGGACGACTTTTGCAGTGCTTTTTTTGTTTTGTTCATCGTGTTTTAGCAGCATCCAGGAGTCTGGGTATTTTGCCTTTGTTAATGGCAATGTTGTAATATGTCATGTTATGCTCGCACTGCCTTTTTTCTTTTCCCGTTTTCTGCTTTTTCTTCTTTTTACTGTCTGTTTCAAAACTGTTATGATACTATGACTGGCGGCTATTACACACGTGGTACAAAAGTATACTTATCGTCATTGTGTATCATGTTACTGGAAGTTGCTTGTCTTGTTCCAGAGATTAGAAATTTTTATATAGTTCGAAATGATGATCTTGACTTGCGGCTGGATCACGTGCCCAGGGCCTCATCTCCCAATTCGAAGAACACTCCGGATGATGTTCGTCGTTTGGTCATTCATAAAGTAGTTGTCTAGATATATTGAGTCATGGAGACGCCATCGGGCCGAGATGGGGAGCTTCCAGATTCCGAAGAGCTTGCGCGCATGAAGGCCAAGTATCTTGAGGACACACAATTGGTGGTAAGCTTTGGTCCATGTGGAGCAAGATTTGGGGGCCTAGTTCTAACTCAACCAGGCAAGTGATTCATCGCTGCAGACCGACACCGTTCCGATTTCGAACTCCGCAGGCGAGGCGAGCGAAGAGGGTGACGGTGGTGCCGGTGACGAGCCTGCTGCCGCGCCTACCCAGGACGGGGGAGTCGACCTGACCAGGAACACGATTCCCGACTCGACGTCGTCGTCAGGCATGTCGTCGGTCGGGCTGTCCATGTACAATCTGACGCAGACTCAGCTTGATCCCGCGAAGGGGTCGTCACTGAGGCGCGAGATTGGCCGGACAGATGACAGCACGCCATCGTCGCCGCCGCCGCCAGCTCCAGCTGTTACTGCTACTGCTGATGCCGGGGCCCCCAAGGTGGACGAGGCACACAAGGACGCTGGCGACGGCGACACGATTCCAGCTCTTCCGGAAGAGCAAAGTGAGCATCCGACGTCTGACGCAGCGGCCGATGTATCCGACGTGAGACCGCAGGGTGACGCAGACGAAGACCTGACGGCTGTCTCGTCCGAACCAAACACGGATCACTGGGTCCCGCCGTACCTGCAGTCGCCCGCGTTCGGACGTACCGGCCCCGCCGTGCCGACAAGTCAGATCGCGCACACGCCGGAGCTTCCGGACCTCAGCGTGATTTTCAAGAACCAGACACAGGCGACGCCGACACAGATGACGGAGACGCAGACGACGCCGACGCCGACCCCCAAGCAAGCCCCGGCCACCGCCGCGGCCGAAGACGCCTCGTCGCCGACGCAACCGGCCGCCCCGGACGAGAATGGCCGGGCCAAAAAGCCCATGTACGTGCCACGACAAGTGTCCCAGCACGAGCGCGAGGAGCTGCGCCGAGCCAAAGACGGCGCGCGAGCGGCCGACATTTTCGAGGACGAGTTCGGCCCGCTCGACCAGAACGACGGCAAGTCGCGGTCCGACCGCGCGCTGCAGAAACTGCGCGATGGCATCCCGATCGCGGACGAGCCCGTGAAGCCGGATGAGTTGTGGTGGAAATCGAGCCACAACGTGTTGGTGGAGGAAGCGAACCAGGACGGAGAGGGACAGGCAGAAAAGAACGGCAATGGAACGCCCGAGTCTGATGCCGACAAAGGCGACGCAAACAAAATGGCGAGCGAAGCACACTCGGTGGAATCGTCACCCGCCCTGTCCGTGCGGTCGTCACCCCCGCAGCAATTCGACAGAAGTTTAGTCCCTGAAGCGCGTGACGACGAACTAAAGGACGGCAGCGACAAGGAAGACACCCTCCGCGTGCTTGTCGTCAGCGACACGGAAGAAGGAAACAACAACGAAGACGGTGGCGGCGAGCGCGACGAGCATAGAGACGACGGGAATACATCGGACGCCGTCATTCCGGACTCGCAGGTACGGCCGACCACCACGACGGCTGCGGTCCCGCCGGCGAAGGTGACAGTGCTCGCGCCGGTTATGGACGAGTACTCTCCCCCGCTGCAGTCTACGGACGGCAGATCGCCCGCGCGGACGGAGAGTCAAATATTCCGGTCCGAATGCCCTACACAGGTCATAGGAGAGGAGGTATTTTGTTATTTTTATTCTTTCTTCACTCTCGCTTCCGTCCTAATCCACAATCTGGCAGAATGCAACGCAGCCGTCGACGGCAGACCTAAGCAATGTGATTACTTTATCGTCCGAGCCTCCATCTGCTCCTGCGGCGGACGATCTCGACGATGACCACGAGAGCAGGTCGGCCGACGAAGCTACCGAGAACGCGCCGAGTGCGTCCACCTCGGAGGAGCCAGCGACGATCCCAATTGCAATCGACGCGGAGTCTCCGGCGGCCACCATGCCAATCGAGCTCGAGTCGCCCGCTCACCCCAGTCCGAGTCCGCAGGTTGAACCGATGGAGGTAGATACTGCGGCGACTGAGGTTCCGGTACCGGATCTACAAATTGCAAGCAATACCAAGACATCGGCAAAGCCTAGGAGCGGGCGACACAGAAGTGCACGCGCACAGGCCGACGTTTACGAATTCGAAATGTCTCAGGAAAATGAATCATCGGTCACGACGAGCGGGCGTCCTACGCGGCGGCCGGCCTCGGCCGCGCCGGCCGTGGCGAAACCACCAAAACCGAAGCGCGTGCCGTCGCGAAGTTCGAAGCCCGTCGTCATCAACCGGCTGCCGTCCGTCAAGGTCGGCCCGGCGACGGCGCCGGCGACGGCCGTGACACCCAACACGGCGGTCACGTTCGACGACGGCCTCGGCACGGCGCGCTCGCGGCGGTTTTCGGCCGCGCGCAACACGACGCCGACGAGTGCGGCCATGCTGTCGCTGGGAAAGAGGCGGCGGCAGGGCCAAGACCACGCGGCCGCCCCAAAAGCGCCGGCGGAGCCAGCGGGCGAGGCACGGGAGAGTACCGAGCAGGGAAGAGTGAAGCGGAAACGGACGACATCGATGCCCGAGATGGGCAGCATGGACAGAGCTCAGCGATTTGAAGTCCCGGAAACACCGTCTCAACAGCTCGGGATGATGGCGAGGGCTTCGCTGCAGGTCACGTCCTCACTCTCTTCGCTTGACTCCGAGCTCGAAGAGGGCGACCAGAGCATGGATGTTGACGACGACGAGAACAACAACGAGGCGGAAAAAGAAGGCGAGGATGAAGATGAGGACGAAGAGTCTGGATCTGATGACGGGGATTACATGGATTTAAGGTCAACTGGTCGCGAGGCGGACCAGGACGAGCTGCAAATCACGCCGGTCAGAAACCCTCAAAAACGTTCTCTTGCCGGACGAAGCCGAGCCACGAGCGCCAAAGATGCGCATTCCACACCTGTCTCGCACCGGAAGCGAGGCCGGGTTGAAGGAGCTGACGGTGGCGCCAGCGAGATCGTCGCGCCGAATCGCGCGCTTGCGTACTGGCCGGGCGACCGCAAGGGCTTCTATCCGTGCACGATCTTGGGGAGCAGAGGGCCGCACACGGTCAAGGTGCGGTTCGACGACGGCTCCGTGTTTGACGTGGACGCCAAGCACATCCGGAGTCTTGACCTGCGCGTCGGCGACACCGTGCGTGTGGTCGACCACGACGACGTCGGCAACCGCCTGTGCCGTGTTGTCGGGCTCGAGCGGCGGAAGAAGACGGACGACAGCGGTTCCACGGACGGGCAGTGCATTCGCGGGAACAGCGTGGTGAAGTTGGCGAAATACGTCGCGCCGACGCGACGGCTGCAGTTCCAATCGACGACAGGCCCGGCGGCGAACGCAAATGGTGGCGTGACGACGATGCCCGGTGAAGCGAATGAGGACGAGATATGGACGACGACTGTGTCAAAGATATTTATCCCCGTCAACAAGTTCATTGCCTTCCACGAACGGCCGGTGCCACCGCTCGTGGCGAAGAAGGTTCCCGAGTTAGCGCGGTATAAGCTCCCGGTGGCCGCGGGCAAGCATGACAGCCTGAGCGGGGGATCTCAGCCAGACGTATGGTCCGAGTTTAGCATTGTGCTGCCGCAGATCGCGGGACACACGCCTACGAAGGAGTCCATTCGACCGGCGAGCCTGACGCCGCAGAAGAAGCAGCAGCAGCTGCTGCCGGCGCGGGATTTTCTGGAAAAGTACGTGGAGACGCGGCTGCCGCCTAGGCTTGTGGTGGCGAAAACGCCTGCGACGCGGATATTTGCGGGGTGTGCGTTCGCGGTGACGGGATACCAGCCGAAGGAGACGCGCGCGCTGAAAGAGTCGATCGTCCGGAACGGCGGGATCTACCTCGAGAAGGGCCTCGAGGACCTGTTTTCCGTGTCGGCCGTGTCGACGGGGTCATCGTCCGCGTCGTCGTCGTCGCCGGAACTGACGGCGTTCCGGATCGCGCCGGCGCTGCCGTCGCACGTGCGCGCGCTCGCGTTCGTGTTTGTCGTCGCGAAGGACACGACGAAGCGGGCCAAGTCGTCGCAGGCGCTCGCGCTCGGGTTCCCGTGCGTGGCCGACGCGTTCGTGTATGAGAGCCTCGAGGCCGGCCGGCTCGCCGCGTGGGCGCCGCACGTCGTGCCGCACACGACGCCGGCCGAGACGGTCGAGTGGGCCGGGCTCGCGTGGCGGTGGGCGTGGACCGTGCCGGAGATGCTGGCGCGGCGGCGGCGCGTCCTGGCGAACCAGAGCGTCGTCGTGCTCACGCGCCGCGCCGTCCTCGCGGGCGGTCCGGCCGGCGCGGACGCGTCTTCGATGACGACGACGTCGTCGTCGTCGACGAAGGACGAGGACGGGAAGGGCTCCGGACTGGGCGACGACGACGGTGACGCGGACGGCGCGGGTGCGATGGTGACGATGATGTACCTGCTTTCGTTTCTCGCGCCGGACCGGATCGCGTACGTGCACGACACGACGGCCTTGCAGGCGCTGCTCTCGCCCGCCACGGACAAGCTCCCGCGGGGCCAGTACTCCGTGCTCGAGCCCGACGCGACCGACCGGCCCGTGCCGCGGTCAGCCGTGTCGTCGGCGCTGACGGCCGCGGTCGACGGGTGCCTGTTCCTGCCGAGCGCGACGCGCGCGTGGGACTACGTCTACGTCATGGACGACGACGGCGACGCGGGCGGCCGCGAGCGCGAGCGGGCCGTGAAGGCCGTGAAGGCGGCGGTCGCGGCGGCGCGGACGGAGCCGGTCAAGGTCGTCGGCAAGCCGTGGCTGTTCCGGTGCCTCGACATGGGGAGGCTGGCTGAGGAAGCGAGCGAGTGAGAGAGTGCGTGAGCGATAGACCATTTTTTTTTACATTACAGGGCTGGCGCTTTCTCTTATGTGCGCACTATATTTTATATTCCGGTGAACGCTGTATTTTTAGTGAGGTCTTCAATAAATAGGTCGCACTAATCTCCGCAGAAATGAGAGAAATCACAAGAATGGTCATCGTCACTAACTTCCGGGTCCACACCCATGCCAATTCCATCTCCGACCACTACAAATTGTAAGAAGTGCGCGTAACTTCTTTATTCTTAATCGCGTAAGCCCTTGTTTATTGCCTGAGGTTTTACCAAAGGTGTATATCTACAATTCTTATGATTACAATCCTTGGAGAAGCGGGGTATGCTCTCCAAGCTGAAACACACAATAATAGAACACCATAGCAAAGGCTGACATAGGCAGCTGCAATAGCTAATAGCAATAGGCATCAACACAATAGACATCAAGAAAATAGGAAGAAAGGTGAGAAAACAGTCGGTAACTGTTAGTTAATTAGCCACAGGCTCGGAACTGGGTAAGGGATCGGATCCCGGAGGGAGATCTCTTATACACTTGCGCAGCCAGGGAGGTTCATGAGCGCAGCCAGAGATCAGATGAAACGCAGGCAAGGACTGAGCTGCGGGGATGGTCGTCGCTTTGCAGAGGCCGGCATGTGCCTTTGCGGGGTTTGCTACCGTGAGATGAGGCTGCTGCAAGGATGTGGCCTGCGGAAAGGCGAGGAAGCACGGCCAGGCCGGGACATATAAGAAGTAGCTGGTTTGGCCCTATTTTCCTACAGGTTCATTTACTCTATGCCGACATAGCGACACCTAACGTGATCTAAACACGGTATTATCTTTTGTTGATTCTTGTGTTTGGCGGGATTTCAGTGATGGAGGCGCTGTACGTTTGGCATCATGAAACAAAGTCTTCTGGAGTGTTGAGCTCATTGTGCCAAAAAAATAATGCTTCCATCAATGCGACCCCGCCGGGCACAAGGGTCGTCGAGGAAGGAAGAAGGACAGGAGGGACTCCGACAACGCCGATGCGAAAACAGTGCAGGGCATGACGATGACGATCATGCTCTACGCCGCGGCCGCGGCGGACGGAGCCGGTCAAGGTCGGCGGCAGGCCGTGACACGGACCGGCCGGCTGAAGAGATGAATGAGTGAGTAAGTGAGTGAGTGATAGACCATATTTTATGTTTCTGTGGTGGTGCTTTCTTTTCTTGTACTATATTTATCTTTTCCGGTGGACATTGTCGTTTGTGTGGTGTTGTATATAGAAAATTATCTTTTTATTGTGATGACCAACGAAAGTATCAAAAATGTAGAAATCACCAACAATGAAAACACCGAAAGAAATGGAGAGAAGAAAATTGCAGAGACCAGTGAGGGGGGAACCGTAAACCAAAGGCCGCGACGTCATTATATCATATCCACGTTGGCCAAGTTTAAACCATTAAAAAGGAGGAAGCAAAAAAAGGAGTCTATTTTTTGTTCTTTTTGTCGTTGTCGTTGTCGGGGAAAGAAGACGACGAGGACGAGGACGAGGACGAGAAGGGCCAGTAGTTTTTGAGAAAGTTGTTGACGGTGTCGGTGTACTCCTTGCCGCCGACGTCGTCCCACGTCCGCCGGACGATGTCGGCGCTGGCCTTCATGAACGCGTCGGGGTCGAGCAGGGACGCGTCGGCCGGCTTGGCCGTGGACGGCGACCTTGAGGCCGACGAGGACTCGTCGACGGACTCGGTCATGGACCCGTCCGAGTAGAACGTCTGCGTCTTCTTGACGAGCGTGGCCTTGCCGTGCTCGTCGACGGTCGTGTTGCGCACGCGGACCTCGCCGACGACCTTCGCGCCGGGCGCGGGCGCGCGCTTGACGGCGCTGCCGGTCAGCCGCGTGAGGGCGGAGTCGGGGTCGAGCAGCGCGCCGAGCGGGAAGCTTGTCGCGGCCGGCGCGGGCGAGGCGGGGAAGAGCTCGTCGAGTGGCGAGGGCTCGAACGAGACTGCCTGGGTCGTGGTCTGGGTCGCCTTCCACTGCAGGTAGTCCTCGAACCTGTCAAAGAGGCGCGTGCGGCCGGCGGCGGGCGCGAGGTCGAACGTGCCGGCGGGTGCGTTCGGCAGGAGGCAGCGCCAGACGCCGAACGAGTCCCAGACGCCCTTGCCGGGCGCCGCGTTGCAGCGGGCGTACTGGGCCGGCGTCGGGACGGGGTAGGCGCGGTCGATGAATGTGAAGGGGCTGGGTGTGATGCGGGAGGGGGATGGTGACGATGCCGATGACGGTGGAGGTGGTGCGGATGACGATGGAGGAGAGGGAGGTGGGGGAGGAGGCGATGCTGGTTCGGAGGCGGCCGAGTCTGCGGCCGAGTCGCGGTGGAGCGCGTCGTAGAGCGCGTGGTAGCGTTCGTTGTAGGAGACGGCCGAGTACGCGGTGTTGTACTCGTCCCAGATCTTTGTGCGGCCGGCCTGGTGGAGGTTTGTGTTGCTGTGGCGGTCGCTGGCAGGATCGGCCGAGGCGGCGGTCGGCATGCGCGACGAGGGGGACGAGGAAGGCAGGAAGGTTTCGGCCGGGAAGAAGCGCTGGATGGGGGTGCAGCGCTGGTCGACGTGGTCGGAGAAGAAGAGCTTTTCGTACTGGGCGATGAGCGCGTTCGCGTACGAGAGCTTGCGCTGGTGGATGCGCTCGCGGAGTGTGGGCGCGTGGGCGAAGACGGCGGAGGGCGAGAGCATGTCGTCGGAGGCGGGGGAGGAGAAGGAGGATGATGAGGAGGATGACGATGTCGAGGAGGACGACGATGACGAGGAGGAGGACAACATTGAGCGCTGGAACTCGTCTAGCGACACTCGTCGGACGGGCTTGTTGTGCGGGTTCGTTTCCGGACTTGGTTCTGGAAGGGCGGTGGTGGTGGTGGTGGTGGTGGTGGTGGTGGTCGAGGAGGAGGTCAGGACATCCGAGGCGCGATGCGATGCCTGTGGCTGGGGCACGCGTGGCTGGCGCTGGGAGGAGACGGCGGCGGCGGCGTCGGGGCTGACGTCACCGCGGCGCATGGTGGTCGATAGTGGTCGATATGAGGAGCAGGAGCAGGAGCAGGAGTAGAAGGAGAAGTAGGAGAAGAAGAAGAAGGAGAAGGAGAAGGAGAAGAAGAAGAACAAGGAGTCGAGGAGGACAAGAACCGGGGCCAGACAGAGAAAATAAAACAAAGCACACAGTCTTTGAGGGACGCGGATCGGGTGCGTGTTTGTTTTTGGCCGGCGCTTCTCCAGTTTAGTTGGGCGCTGCCCCACACTCCAGTCAGTAGTCAGTTGGATGCCGTCATGTGCAAATTAGTGATCTTTTCTCCAGGAAGCACTCCACTGAGAGCACGCCACGCAGAGCCGGAGCATCGGAGCGGCTGTGTTTTTTTCCCTGCTGCTGCGCTGCTGCTGCCGCCGTCGCGTTTGTGCAAGGTACTTCATGTCGCTGCTGCGGGGGACACGGCACATTTCCCAGGTGGGAAGCTCAGAGTGGGATGATCCAAGATCACGCCCCCCCGAGGAAGGTGCGGCCGAGGGGCTCGTGGTGTCAGCAAAGCCCCGGCGCGGCTCCGTGCCTCGGATGGCTGGCCGCCGTCGGCTGTGTGTGCATCCGATGCGGCTGGCGGCTGGCGGCTGGCGGCGCAACCGTCGCGGTGCCGTGTGCATTAGGGCCCGACACAAACAAAAACCTGCGCTTCTCTTTTTTCTCTTTCCTCTTTTTCTTTTCTTCTTCTTCTTCAAAACACGCCGTTTTTACGTCGCAACATGACAGTGCAGCTGACACACTCACTCCTCCAGTGTCAGCTGTGATTAATCCTTTTATGACTTTTGCGCAGAGTACACTTGCCAGCAGCTTTATAAGAACTCGTCTGGATTTTCCCTCGTGGAGGACTTGATGGACGGGTGTCAGAAGAGTTGCACATTATTCCTTTCATTCCTTTATTTACTTCATTACCGCCCGAAGGGACTTTTTTTTTTTGAAAAGAAAACACAATCAAACAAATATTCAAAAGTTTTGCAGACATATCGTATAGATGATACATATCATACACCTGCAAAACTACTTGGCGCTGCCATTTTGCCCATCTTGCTCTTCATCTTCCTCTTCCCCCTCCTCCTCGTCTTCGTCGGAGTAGTAGACGGCTTGCTCGTTGCCGTTAGCTGCTTCTTCTTCGTCGTCGTCGTCCTCATCGTCCTCATCGTCCTCATCCTCATCCCTGTCTTGCATTTCATGCGCCAGCTGCAGCGCATCCTTCATCTCGTAGTGCTTTTTCCGTAGCTCGTCAAACCGCCTGTGCCGGGCCGTCTCGTCCTCGTCCTCGTCTTCGTCCTCCGGATCCTGCACAAGCACATGCCGCGGCGGCTCGGGGCTGCCGCCGCCGATGATCTCGCTGCCCGAAAACGTGGGCGCCGGAATGTCCTCCGCGGGCTCGCCCAGGTCCAGCTGCGGCATGTCGCTCATGCTCGACCGCCGCCGGCCGTTGATGCCGTCCAGCACGATCCCGTTCAGGTCCGCGTCCATGTCGTCGTCGACGAGATCGCCCGGGTCGACCGACCGCGTGTACGGCGTCTTCGGCTCCGTGATCTTCATCGTCGCCGTCCGCTCCTGCTCGGTCAGGTAGATGTTGGCCTCGTCCCACTTGAGCTTGCCGCCCTGCACGGCGTCGTTCGGATCAGAGTGCACATGCACGAGCACGTCGTTCGGGTCCGAGTACGCGTGCACGAGCGGCGCGCCGGACGTGTGGCCGTGGTCGGCCCGCGGGTCCGCCGCCGCCGGCACGCGCTCGAGCCGGCGGATCTCGAGCTTGCTGTGGTCGCCGTGCTGGGACGCGTTCCGCCGCGTGTTCTCGGCCAGCTCGTCCCTGTCCACGGGCGGCGGCAGCTGGTGGTACACGTCCGGCGGCGGCGGGTTCTTGAGGATCCCCCGCGGCCGCTCGCCGCCGCCCAGGCTCTCCGAGACCGTCCGCGACAGCGCGGACGGCAGCTTTGCCGGTTCTCTTGCCATTGCGGTCGAAAGTGCGATGCGTCGTGTTGTTGTGGTTGCGTTGTTGCTATTCATACCGCCCGCTCTTCCTTCGGCCATTGAAATGTGACGTCGACGGGGCTGCCAGCGGGCACGTGACTGCACGTGACTGTACTTACCCCAACCCACAAAATCCGGGTAATTTTCCGTTGGGAGAAAAAATTTCTCCCAAAACCTCGAAAAGAAAAAAAAAACAGAGCGTCGTTCGTCGCTCGAGGTTTGAAGTTCGCCAGTCCTCCTCAGTCCCCCCCCAATTCCAACGATGAAGGTCACCTGGAAAGACGTCGGCCCCGTGCCGAACGCGACTGAGTACGTGCCTGCTTTGTTTGCTTTGCCTTGTTTGTGCTTGGACAGGGGCGCTGACCATCCAAAACTGCAGGTTTCTCGACGTCGTGCTCAACCGCACCCAGCGCAAGACGCCCACAGTCATCCGTCCCGGGTTCAAGATCTCGCGCATACGAGCGTTCTACATGCGCAAGGTGCGCTACACCGCGGACGGCTTTACCGAGAAGCTCCAGGAGGTCGTCGACTCCTTCCCGCGCCTCGACGACATCCACCCGTTCCACCAGGACCTCCTCAACACCCTCTACGACCGCGACCACTACAAGATCGCGCTCTCGCAGCTCTCGATGGCAAAGCACCTCATCGACCAGGTCTCGCGCGACTACGTCCGCCTGCTCAAGTTCGGCCAGTCGCTCTTCCAGTGCAAGCAGCTCAAGCGCGCCGCCATGGGCCGCATGGCCACCATCGTCAAGCGCCTCAAGGACCCGCTCCTCTACCTCGAGCAGGTCCGCCAGCACCTCGGCCGCCTGCCCGCGATCGACCCCAACACGCGCACGCTCGTCATCTGCGGCTACCCCAACGTCGGCAAGTCGTCCTTCCTCAAGGCCATCACC
Organism: Lipomyces sp. NRRL Y-27488; assembly: GCA_030556275.1. Lineage (NCBI taxonomy): Eukaryota > Fungi > Ascomycota > Lipomycetes > Lipomycetales > Lipomycetaceae > Lipomyces > Lipomyces sp. NRRL Y-27488. The sequence goes on along the minus strand of JAKTPS010000035.1, from coordinate 22,586 downwards.
CGCGCCGACGTCGACGTCCAGCCGTACGCGTTCACGACAAAGTCGCTCTACGTCGGCCACTTTGACTACAAGTACCTCCGCTTCCAGGCCATCGACACCCCCGGCATCCTCGACCACCCGCTCGAGGAGATGAACACGATCGAGATGCAGTCCATCACCGCCATCGCCCACCTGCGCTCCTGCATCCTCTACTTCATGGACCTCTCCGAGCAGTGCGGCTTCTCCGTCGAGGCCCAGGTCAACCTCTACCACTCCATCAAGCCGCTCTTCGCCAACAAGACCGTCATCGTCGTCATCAACAAGATCGACGCCATGCGGCCCGAGGACCTCGAGCCCGCCCGCCGCGCCCTGCTCGACACGATCACGGCCGAGTCCAACGTCGAGATCATGCAGCTGTCCTGCCACCTCGAGCTCGGCCTCATGGACGTGCGCAACCAGGCCTGCGACAAGCTGCTCGCCGCCCGCGTCGAGCAGAAGATGAAGGGCACGAAGGTCAACGACGTGCTCAACAAAATCCATCTCGCGACCCCCGGCCAGCGCGACAACGTCGACCGGCCCGCGTTCATCCCGGACGCGGTCAAGGCCCTGCCCAAGTACGACCCAGCCGACCCCGCCCGGCGGAAACTCGCACGCGACCTCGAGGCCGAGCAGGGCGGGCCCGGCGTGTACAACCTCAACCTGAAGGACAAGTACCTGCTCGAGGACGACGAGTGGAAGAACGACATCATGCCGGAGCTGCTCAACGGCAAGAACGTGTACGACTTCCTCGACCCCGAGATCGGCCGCAAGCTCCAGGAGCTCGAGGCCGAGGAGGAGCGGCTGACCCAGGCCGGGTTCTACGACTCCGACGACGACGACATCTTCGAGACCGAGGAGAACGCCGACATCCGCACGAAGGCGGCCTGGATCCGCGAGAAGAAGAAGCTGATCGTGAACGAGTCCCGGTCGCGCAAGGCGCTCCACAACAGGGCCATCATCCCCCGGTCCCGCCAGCGCAAGACGCTGTCCGCGATGGAGGCGCACCTCGACAGCATCCACATCGACCACACCGAGGTCTCCGCCCGCGGCCGCGCGCTCTCGCGCGACGCCGCCAGGGACGACTACGAGAGCGGCATCGACACCGTCATGGGCGAGCGCTCGCGCTCGCGCGCGCGCTCCCAGGCCGACGCGTCCGACGCGCCCGCCGTGCCCGCCAGCAAGTTCGACGCCGGCATGTCGACGAAGAGCATGCGCGTCAGGGCCGACCGGATCGAGAAGCTCCACCGGCGCGAGCGGAACAGGCTCGGCCGCGCGGGCGAGGCGGACCGGCACCACACGGAGACGATGCCGAAGCACTTGTTTGCCGGCAAGCGGGGCAACGGCAAGACCCAGCGACGTTAGAAAAAAAAAAGGAGGTGTTTTGTTTTTTGTCTGTGCATGTTTCTTTGTTTCGGTCATTTTTGTGTATTTTGCTTTTTTTTAGAATTTATGTCACTCAAAATGGGATATGTCTACCGAAAAACGTGATGCTGGAGATTGCTTTGTCTATCTATCTAGGGTCCAGTACGATAGTGGTTTGATGGACCCGGCAACACCCAAACAAAGACCCATGCTTCTTTGGACCCACGACACTTAAAACGAGCCTGCACTGCTCAACCCGTCCATTCGCATTCTTCGTGCAGCGTCGATGTCGATCGTACGAGGGCGGCAGAGGCGAGGATGGTGGCTGGACTGCTTATCGTCGTCGCCTGCGCTTCGCCCCGCCCGCCCCGGCCGCCCACGACGAATCGTGGAGGCGTTCCACTCTGCATGCAAGCTTTTGCGGTGCTTTTACATTATCCGCCGTCCAGAGAGAGACCAGGCAGACGCCCCAAAAACCCGCGTCCTGGGGCTCCCTCCATCGTTGGCATCAAATCGTAGCGAAGACCGTGTCAACCCAATTGGTGTTCGCCTGTTCGCATGTCAGCTTCGCCGGTAAGCTTCCCAATTAATTGCCCAGTTCAGTCCCAGCCGAGTGTCCCGAGTTCACTGCCAAAATACCACTTCTCTCTCACCCACCTCAAGTCCAAGAGGCAAAGCGAGCACTGCCCACGTACGACCTGCCGCCATTCCGTCCCGTCGAGCTCGTCGGACCAGCCGGGAATCGCTCGCTGACCGGTGACCATTTTGTCGGGGCACCACTGCCTGTCTTGATCAGCCAGTCCTAACCGTCCGTTCCCCCAGTGCCAATTTACCCAATTCGCACGGCAGCGCATATTTCACCATCCGCCCGACGGAACCCGGCTCCCCTTTGCCGATCGAGATTATTCCATGGTCGGCCAGGACACCGCCTACAGCGCCGACCCACCCGCTGCCGCCGCCGACGACACCACGGCGGCGGCGGCATCAGCCCGAGACCCAGATCGCAGCACCAGCACAACCACGCCGGTATTTCTCACGGGCCAGCAGGAGCACTATCTGAAGAAAGAGCTCATCAGCCTCGAGCTCGAGCGCGAGCTCGCCGAGCTCAGCGAGCCCGGCGCGCTCCGGCGCTTCGGCGCGCCGTTCCTGTGCGACCCGTCCAAGATCAGCCCCGGCGTGCTCGCGCGCATCGAGCAGCAGCGGCCGTCGTCGTCGTCGTCATCGTCCTCGTCCATGTCGCTCGGCGCCGGCGGCGCCGGCGGCGCGGCGACTAACGGCAAGCCCAAGAGCAGTCGCGCAAACATCTTCTCGCGGGCGTACTACGGCAACGGCCACGGGCACAGCCGGAGCGACAGCGGCGGCGCCAACGGCGTCGTCCTCGCGTTCGACGGCCTCGTCGAGATCGGCCCCGGCGAGTCCGACTTCCCGATCCTGCGGCACGTGTTTCTCAACTACGTCCGCACCTTCCCCTTCCTCGACCAGGTCAAGGAGGTCGAGTTCTGGCAGGAGCGCGTGCAGAAGTTCTGGGAGTCGTTCGCGACGAAGCGGATCAGCTCGTCGAGCGACCGCACCGAGGAGACGAAGCGGCGGCGGCTCGTCTACAAGATCCAGAAGATGGTCGAGATCATGATGTCGTCCGGCATCCGCACCGCGTCCGGCCACGAGAGCGGCATCCACGCCGACGACGTCGATCTCGGGACCACGACCACGTCCGCACCGCCGCCGCCGCCGGTCGCCGACGACGACGGCGCGGCGGCGGAGGCGAAGCTGAGGGCCGACCGCGACAAGTTCATGGCCGAGAATGCCGTCGACGGGCGGCCGGTGAACGGGTACGAGATCAACGTGGTCGGTGTCCGGGTTGTGTACGACAAGGTCCGGGTCCGGAGCAAGTCGCATCTCGAGTTCATCGTGCGCACGCGGCAGGACGGCCACGCGGACGACGTCTACGTCTCGCGCAGGTACGGCGAGTTCAAGGACCTCCACCAGCGGCTCCTGCATGCGTTCCCGGAAAAGACCCTGCCGCGCGTGCCGATGAAGAACAAGCACGCCTCGACCGTGAGCGAGGACGTCCTGCACGACGGCAGCGCAAGGCCGCCCTCGACGGGCTCATCGTCGATCACGAACCTGACGGAAGACAAATACGACGCCGAGAACGGCAGCCACCACGACGACGACCTCGACCGGCCCGGCGCCCACGACATCAGTCCACAAAGCACAGTCTCGCATGGCGCGTCCGAGGTATCCTCGACTACCTCATCGTCCGCCAAGTCGGTCTCGCCCGTCGACTCGAGCCCGAAGTTGTTTACGAAGAAGCTCACGCGCAAGGTCTCGCGCATGTCGCTCGCGAAGCGCAAGACCGCGTCCGAGCCGGCGCTGCCGCCTCCCGTGCCCGCGCTCACGCCCGACATCCTCGCCGCGCACCACGGCGCGGCCACGGCGGTCAGGCTGCCCGGCGAGCAGCAGCGGCTGTCGCTGCGCGCGTTCCTGCGCGCGCTCGTCGCGATCGGCACGGTCGCCGAGTCGGACGCGTTCCGGCAGTTCCTCACGGACCGCGCGTTCGGCGCCGGCGAGCTCACGCCGGCCGAGCTCGAGGACATGCACTGGCGGCGCGACGCGGACCACAAGCGGCTCGACGAGCAGTTTGAGTTCTTCCAGATCGCGAGCAAGCGCGCGCGCGAGCTCGACCACTACATGGCCGACTTCCGGAAGGAGCTCATCCAGCGCGACGGGCTCTCCCAGTTCTTTGGCGAGATCAAGCAGAAGACACGGCTCGCGGACCTGTCGCCCCGGTACCAGAAGTTCGTCGAGTGGGCCCGGATCGAGATCGCGGCCACGATCTACCACCTGTTTGTCGGGCAGGACAACGCGTCCGAGCTGCTCGCGCAGACGAAGCACATCCATCGCATGATGCCGTACGCGATCCTCAAGAACGTGATCCGGTTCTCGAACCCGGTCTCGATGATGAAGGCCGTGCTGGACCTGTTTCTCGCCCAGCCGTTCGGCCAGCGCTCGCTCCTGCAGCGGATCCTCTACATCGCGCTGTACGAGGACGTCAAGACCCAGGAGGCCGCCATCCAGGTCGTCCGGCGCAAGATCGGCAACGACGCGCTGTGCGACCGCATCCAGCACTACGTCGACTCCGAGCCCGAGGTGCACGGCCAGGTCGACTTCGAGGCCGAGGACGAGAGCCTCGACATCGTCGTCGCGATCGCAAAGACGGACATGATCGACCCGCCCATGGACGTGGAGGTCATCGGCCGGATCATCAACGCGTGGATCGCGTGGAACATCGCGGTCGAGGACGTCAACGCCGAGGTCGACGACGAAATCCGGTTCTTCTCGAACCTGAAGTCGCTCCTGAAGCTCATGATCCGCAAGCGGGACAAGGACATGATCCTGTCGCTGACGGGCGAGGTGAGTTCTTTTTTCTTGTGCCCTTCTGTCGCAGTCGAAGCTAACAAGCCATCGCAGCGAGTGACTATGGACCTAATGAAGGACGTCTTTACGATGTTTTACCAGCCGCTGGTGAAGGTGTACAAGTCCGCGAACGTGCACAACTCGATCTCGGATATTTCGAACTTTTTGGACGACCTGATCGCGACCGTCGAGAGCTGCACGAGCGAGACGGCGACGCTGGACGCGAACGTGCTCGTGCAAAAGTTCGTCGACCTGTGCGAGCGCCACCAGGAGTCGTTTTTCCGGTTCGTGCACGACGTGCACGTGCACGACAACGGCCTGTTCACGAAGCTCATGGTCTGGATCGAGGAGATCCTGCGGTTCCTCCGGGACGGGCCGGGCCGGACGATCGACATGAACCTGCTGTTTATGGAGGCTACGACGGCGACGGCCACGACGACGACTACGACCACCACGACCATCCTCGCCGTTCACGGCGGCGATTCGGCGCCGGCAGGCCCTGCCGACAGCGCGGCGCTTGTCGCCGAGATCGACGCCATGATCTCCTGGAACCGGGACCGGAAGCAGTGGCGCGAGAAGCGGCTGCGCGACCGGCTGCGCGAGGGCAAGGCCGCCGCCGGCGTGAGCACGGCCGACGACACCGACGACGACACCGACGACGACGAGGTCGAGTGGCGCGCGACGATCCCGCAGCTGCTCAAGAGCGAGGACTTTGGCCTGCGCGACGACGACCTCGAGCAGCTCGCGGTCGACCAGTCCAACATCGGCAGCGACGAGGAGGCCGACGACGACGACGACATGCTCGACCCGATCGAGTACGAGCGGCGCGCGCGCGCGCGGCGGAACCGCCGCGGCGGCAGGAACGGCGAGCCGCCGAAGCCGGCCGTGGTCGAGATCCCGAAGCTGGTGGGCGGGTTCGTGGAACGGCTGAAGGATGTGCTTGCATGAGATGGGGATTTTTTTGCTTTTCGCATTTTGACCATTACAGTTTTGCTTTGTTTATTGCTGTTGCATTTTTAATGTTTTTGATGTATTTTTATGAGTGCTTTATGAGCGTGTATGTATGGTGTACGGGGTATTGCAAGCATAGATAGAAAATATCGATTTAGATGAGCGCGTTCCTGCCGAGTTGCTTCCCCCGGCGAGAAGCAGGACCAACACTCGCGGCGAAGCGAGTTTCTCTCGTAAATTGCCGGGTTTTCGCGGAATACTGCTTACCTATGAGTGTATCCGCCAACTTGGTATGCGTGATTAGATGGCGGACGTGACGTCGACGCCGCCGAACAGCCAGCCCCAAATTCGCTTGCGATCCAGGCAAGCGTCCTGACTCCTATTTATTTCATTCCCATTGTCCAGTCGTCGCACTCCTCCTTGCCATCAGCGACGGCGTCCTTGACTTTGCCCATTTCCTTTGATAGTCTCTCGACAATAACCGAGCTCAGCAAATGGCCGCAAAGCGAGTCGTGCGCCGGGCAACCCACGCCGGGTCGTGGTACGTGGCCGACAGGGCCGAGCTCGACGCCCAGCTCGGCGAGTTTCTCGCGACGGTTCCGGCCGCGTCGGTCGAGCACGGCCCGCTGCCCGTGCCGGACGCGAGGATCATCATCGCGCCGTGAGTGTTTTCCTCGTTCGTGGGAGAAGTGAGATCGGCTTCGCTGAGGCTGATCTGATCCCGCAGACACGCTGGATATTCATACTCGGGTCCGACGGCAGCGTGGGCGTACAAGTCCTGGGACGTGTCGAAGATGTGAGTGCACTGTCAGCGACAGCACAAGCGTTTGGGGCCAACTGGCTGACGTGTCTTGCTCCAGCGAGCGTGTGTTCTTGCTCGGCCCGTCGCATCACATGTATCTCAGCAACTGTGCGCTGACGCAATGCACCGAGTACGAGACGCCGCTGGGCAGCATCCCGATAGACACGGAGAGTAAGAAGCCCCCCCGGCGCCGCAGAGCTGCACCGGACAGAGAGCTGACAGCGTGTAACGGCAGCCGTGGCGAGTCTGCTCAGCACGGGCGAGTTCGGCAAGATGTCGAGAAGCGCGGACGAGGACGAGCATTCGCTTGAAATGCATCTTCCGTACATCTACAAGATTTTGTCCGAGTACGTTCGTATCAGTCGCGGCTGATCTTGTTCCTGCGTGGTATTGTGTGGGGGCTTGTGCTTATACAATGTGGCTTCTCAACAGGTCCGCCGGCGGCATGCGCCCTCTCGTGCCCATCATGGTCGGCGCGCTAAACGCCCGCACGGAGCGCGAGTTCGGCAAGCTCCTGTCGACCTACCTCGCCGACTCGCGCAACGGGTTCGTCGTCTCGTCCGACTTCTGCCACTGGGGCACGCGGTTCTCGTTCACAAACTACGTCGGCGAAGCGTCGTGCGAGCACGTGCGGGCGCTCACCGCCGCCAACTTCAAGAGCGCCGTCACGGCCGAGCTGCCGATATACAAGTCGATCGAGATCATGGACTACAAGGGCATGGACGTGGCCAACGAGGGCTCGCACGGCGCATGGTCGGCGTACCTGAACAAGACCAAGAACACGATCTGCGGCCGCCACCCCATCGGCGTCGTCCTGGCCGGCGTCGAGAGCCTGCAGGACGACGGCCTCGAGCTGGACGAGGAGCAGCGGAAGCCCGCGCCGGGGACGCGGTCGGCCGAGATCGTCGCCAGCGAGCACCTGACGGGAGAGGACGCGTTGAAGTATCGATTCGGCAAGATCTTCTGGGTCCAGTACAAGCAAAGCAGCCATTGCAAGAAGCTGACGGACTCGAGCGTGAGCTACGCGAGCGGGTTTGCGAAGGCGTGACGGGTCATGTTTTCCGGTCGGCGTTGGGCTTCGTGGAGTGCTGGACATTTTTGGATTATTTTGTGTTTTCTCTGCTGTTTCTTGACTTTTTTGTTTACGGTGTTAATTTAGCGACGTGTCGGGACTGTAAATACGAAGATAACTTGACTGGAGGCAACCCAAATAGCAAAACACCATGGCGCCGTGAAACATGACTAATGGAAAACAGACTCAAGAGACCGTCTCTTGTCGGGCTTGTCGAGGTCAAACAGCGGCAGCTTCCTGTTTGCCGGGTCCTTCAGCTTGACAAAGACCTTGATGCAGCTCACGTTCCTCTTCGCCGGCCGCCACTTGCGGTCGGGCTTCGTCGTGCGCTCGACCTCGTCCGTGATCGGGACCGTGCCGGTCTTGATCTCGACCTCGTAGCCCATGCGCTCGAACCGGAGCCCGAGCGAGACGGTCTTGTCGATCGCCCGGCTGAGCCCGACGAGCACGACCGCGTTCTTGCGGCGCTCGGCCGCCCGCCGCGTGTGCAGGCCCGCGACGGCGACCTTCGCGCGCTTGAGCAGCGAGATGAACGGCGAGCGCGCGGCGACGTGGAAGACGACCGCGTTCCCGTCGACGGCGGGATCAATGGCTGGCGGCGCGGGAAGCTTGTGGAGTATGCCTTCAGGGCCGACGAGATCAGCTCTAGTTCCCAGGCCAGAACAGGGGGAAGAACGGGCGACATTACCCGCAGTGATCGTGCGTTTCGGCAGCTCAATCCTGCCGAGCATCAGCGGCTCCTGTCCGGCGTCGTCCTCGGCGGGCGCGTCTTCCATTGCGGCGTTGTCGAGGATTCGGCGAAGATATATGTTGTTCCAATCTGGCCGACGATGACGAAACGCGTCGAAAACGCGCCTGAAAAGAAATTAGCAACCTAACCCTAACCCTAATCGCGTCCGGTGTTCCTTTCGTGGCCGCGTTCGTGTTTTTGATTCTCCGTATCCCCGACTCTCTTTCTCTCTATATGCGGGTGCTTCGCCGGCGAAGGAAGAGCATATAGACATACACACACCGGCAGAACCATGGCGCCTGCACCTACAAACGCCGTGCTGGTGGACGACGGCGACATCGAGATGGACGACCAGGAACGCATCGCGGAGGAGAACATCGTGAGCGAGAAGATCATCAACGAGGGTGCGGCCCCCAGAGGATTTCTTTGTGTTGGTACAGTCAATGCTGATGTTTTTTTGCTTTGCCTTTTTGCGCAGAATACAAGATCTGGAAAAAGAACTCGCCGTTCCTGTACGACCTCGTCATCTCGTCCGCGCTCGAGTGGCCGACCCTCACGACACAGTGGTTCCCCGACAAGGAAACGTGAGCGCTCACCGAAATGCCGCGTCTTGCGCGACGTCGTCAGCTAACCTTGCCACGCGCCTGCCTAGACACCCCGGAAAGAACTACACGACCCACAGACTGCTGCTTGGCACCCACACATCCGGCTATGACCAGAACTACCTGCAGATCGCCCATGTCAACCTTCCGAACATGGACGAGGCCCTCGATCTGCGCCAGTACGACGAGGAAAAAGAAGGCATGTCATGCCGTGTTTCTGTGTGCTTTGCGTCCCTGGCTGCTAACCTTTTGCTGCCGTTATAGAAATTGGAGGCCACGCGCCGTCGGAGTCGCGCATCTCGATCCACCAGCGCATCGACCACGAGGGCGAGGTCAACCGCGCGCGCTACATGCCCCAGAACCCCGACATCATCGCGACCATGTCCGTTTCCGGCGACGTGCTCGTGTTTGACCGCACGAAGCACCCACTCCAGCCCACAGGCGTGTGCCGGCCCGAGATGCGGCTTGTCGGCCACACGAAGGAGGGCTACGGGCTCTCGTGGAATGGACACAAGCAGGGCAACCTGCTCACGGGCTCGGAGGACACGACCGTCGCGCTGTGGGACATCAACAACTACACAAAGGCGAACGCGAACCTGGCGCCGGCGACCGTGTTCACGACCCACACCGCGATCGTGAACGACGTCGCCTGGCACGCCCACCATGACAGCCTCTTCGGCTCCGTCTCCGACGACCTCACGCTGCAAATCCACGACACCCGGTCCGCGTCCGCCACGCCCGTGCAGAAGGTCCAGGCCCACACGGAAGCCGTGAACGCGGTCTCGTTCAACTCCGCCAGCGAATACATCCTCGCGACCGCGTCCGCTGACAAGACTGTCGCGCTCTGGGATCTCCGCAAGCTCTCCATCTGCCTGCACTCCCTCCACGGCCACAACGACGACGTCACATGCCTGCAGTGGTCGCCGCACGAGGAAACGATCCTAGCCAGCGCAAGCCACGACCGCCGCGTCATCGTTTGGGACGTCAGCCGGATCGGCCAGGAACAGACACAGGAAGACGCCGAGGACGGCCCACCCGAGCTGCTGTTCATCCACGGCGGCCACACAAACCGCATCAGCGACTTCTCCTGGAGCCCGACAATGCCGTGGGTCATGGCCAGTGCAGCAGAGGACAACTTGCTCCAGGTGTGGAAACCGGCCGACTCGATCGTTGCAGTCGAAGAAAAAGACCTTTCTGCAGCGGAACTCGAATAAGTTGTGTGCTTCGTTTGTCTGCCAGTATTGTCTGTATTGTACTGTACATTTCACCTTGTTTTGTTTCGATCTATGTACCGTATTGTTTGAAAAAAAGGCGCTTCAGTTTTCGTATACTACTCTCTTTGGCAACCACTATACTTGTAGTATCGCTTACACATTTCAAACAGTAACTTAATTAATACAGACACCAGTGTCTAATACGACTGCAGCACTCAATGGTCTCGCAACAAAACACAAGTCACTATGCGCCATCGTCAGTGACAGGGACCTACAAACATGAAGACTAATTACGCCACACTGCGAAAACACAAAATATGACCCAATATCCTTAACACCGTACACCTGACACCCAAGATAAACAGAAAACAACAACGCCGGACAATCCTGCATACACATCCATTGTGGACCACGGGAAAAGAGGACAATGCTAGTAGTGCTCAACGTAAAGTAAATATCAGGGAGTTACTCGCACCCGAGCTCTGCTTGGCTAACGAATTTCGGCTCGATAAAACATGTGACTGCTGGCCAGCAGACAAAAAGACGATCGCGGTAATTGACACGCGGCACTCCGAAGGCGGAGAATGCAAATGACCGGGCCAAATCCTCCAACATTGACTATCACGGTAGAAAAATGTTGAGGACAGGCAAACACCGAATCTCTGAACCATCTTGAGAACAGTTGCAGAACGCCATCGCACAACACGTGAAACTGTTGAAACGATTAAGCGAACGGGTCATCAAAGCATCACCAATATAGAGTGACGTCGTCCAAATAGCGACGAGCGAAATAATCTGGCCAACGAGCAGTCCGAACTGGACCAGCAGTACAACGCAACAAAGCAAGCAAAATCCTGAACTCCGGAAAATACTTAAGAACAAACAGCATATGAAAACATGGTCTCCAGCAATAGCATCAAACAAACAGTGCAAAGTCAGGTTTCGTCTTCATACTTTTCCGGGATCCTTAGCAAAGTCGACGGTATAAGAAGAATATCAGAAAAGTGCAAATCATCTGAAAGAAACACGGTGAAATAGTTATCATAAACCCACTGAAAAACAAAGTAAAAAAAGGTATTAATAATATAGATATACGGCCATCTTAGAAAGACTCGTCGTCAAAGACACGAAGCGGACTCAACTCGACGATATAAGAAAACCGTAGGCGCAAAATGCGCCAACCGTTCATGAAATATCAACTGCAAACGTGCAAATGGAAAGGTATTAATTATATAGGCAGATAAACGCCGAACTAGAAATTCCCGATGCCAAGGTCCTGAGGCGGAATGTTCCACTGGTGGCTCTCCATTCTCACTCGCTGTCCTATCATCTCCAAGAACTCATCTGACAATGTCCGCATGCGGCCGTACCCTCGTTCGTGCCAGGTAAGCTCTGCCTGCGTTTTGTAGTCCAGATACAAGAATCGAATGGCGAACAGGTACTGATACTGGTAATAGCACAGTCTGCATCCTCCCTTCGCCTCTTGGACTGCGTGCTCGTAGGGAAAAAGCGACCAATTGTCCAGATCAGCGACGAGTGCATCCGAGAGCGAGCGGGGGAAACTAAAACCACTTCCACACAGGTATTGACGCATCGAGCCTATGTAATACAAATGCTGCGGGTAACCCTTATTCGCCTCAGCGCCTGGATCAAAAATAGGAACATATGCACGCTGAGGAACCGTGGGTATATAATGACCATTCAGCTCAAAATATGCGTCGAGTGACTCCCGACTTGCAGGGGGGAAGAGCTCAAAGTCGGAATCAGCTTGAGCAGCATGATCGTCACAGTCAACAACATAGGAACCGTTGCCACCATTAAAATCGGCATCAGAGACATAGCCATCAGCAACATCCTCATCTGAAATATCAGCGTCACTGTCAAGACCATCTTCATCAATTTCTTCAATCGTAGACAAGAACAAAGAGCCAGCAGCGCGCTGGTCGTTTTTGGTTTCATCTTCAGCGTCACTTAAGTGGATATCCCTGCCGGCCCTCGAGCACTGCAAGCCATGCACGTGCTGAGGTTCGGTTTCCTTCTCGCTGTGGATGACGCCAACAATCGGCACGGAGACGTATGCATCCTGTGTAACACTGGGCTGTCTGACTGCATTGTCGCCTGTCGCGCCAGAAGTGGCGGGATCCGCGGGAATTAACGTGATATCTGGGGGTCCACACGGTTCCGTTACTGGAGCCTGCCTTCTATTCATGCGGTCATTCTCGGCCTCGTTGCCGTAAGCCCTCGCATCTGTCTCGGCCCAGGCGATGTCGGCAGCGGCAGCGGCAGCGGCACTATCATTCTCGCTCTCGTTGCTGCCGGCCATCGCTTCTGTCTCGGAGTCGTCGGCGGCGGCGACGCTGTCATTCTCGCTCTCGTTGCCAATGGCCATCGTATCTGTCTCGGTCCCGGTGGAGGCGGCGCAGCTGTCATTCTCGCTCTCGGCGGTCACATCTGTCTCGGACCCGGTGGTTGTGTCCGCGGTGGCAGCGACGTTGGCGTTCTTGCTCTCGCTGTCAATGGCCATCGCGTCTGTCTCGGTCCCGGTGGTGGTGGCGGCGGCAGCAGCAGCAGCGGGGTCGCTATCATTCTCGCTCTCATTGCCTGCGGCACTCACATCTGTCTGGGTCCCGGTAGTGGTGTCGGCGGCGGCGGCAACAGCGGCTCTATCATTCTCCTTCTCGCTGTCATCGGTCTTCGCATCTGTCTCGGTTCCAGTAGCTGTGGTGGTAGCTGTGGTCGGGGTGCCACGGCCATCGACAATGCCTGTCGGAAGTGGCCCGATGACCGCGGCGGGTGTGTCTGTGTTGTCTTGGGTAGCAGAGTCGTCATTTGCCATTTCGAGAACTGCTGCTGCGACGCCAAAGAAATCCATCATCGCGACACATAATGCCGTAGTCGCGACGATGTCATCAGTGGCTGGAACTCTCGCAGCAGTCTCGTGCTTTGCGTTGCTCTCTGCACCCTGCATGTTTTTAGCTCGTTACCAACGTGTCAAACGAACAACGAAGTGACTCACCAGAATGCCGTTCAAAATCCGGACAATGAACGACATTGTAACTGTGTCGGGGTGAAAGGAAGGAGGAGGAAAAAAGGTTTGGGGCTGTAGCAAACGGATCACTGAGCGATCCGAGAAGTGTAGTTCTGTGTGGCAGCCTATTGAACAAGACTGTCGATCAAACTACGGTGTGGAGAGAAAAGGAAGAGAGGAGGGAGCAGGAGGGGACTTAAAAAGTGGGCGGTTTATTGACATTGTCGTGGGTCAGTCTGGATGCAAACGCGAACGCGGCTAGTCATGAATAAATTGGCGGGTTGGTGTTGTGGACGTACCAAAACAGGAATGCTCCCAATTGTGTCTAGCGGGCGTCAGTTCTTCTACAGTTCTCCACTCTTTGATCTTTTGATCTTTTGAGTAAGCATATCAGCAAGCAATGATGTTTTAAAAATATAGTCGAATTCAGTATTTAGTTCTCAATATAGACCGGGACGATCGATTTCGTAGTGCCGTGCGGTCGGGCTGCGTTGGTTTGGACCGCCACCACAGCATGTGCTCAAATCTCTGACAGAATAGTTGATCACGTATCATAGTAAGTGGTCTAATTCTTACGAAGAAGTCGAATTTTTTATAATTTCAATCCTCTCTGCCAGCAAATACTTTCCATCTCGCTGCTGGCAAACCCTAACATCACATCACTCTCAACTTCCCTTTCCGGTAAAAACGATTAAGCTCGTGAGGGTTAGGCTTTTCTGTACTCCCAACACGGCGGTCAAAAAATTTCAATTCTGAAAATCGACACTTTTCTTCTGCGAGTAGCCACAAACAAGCCAGCTAAAATGCATTTAATGTACACCGAGACCGCCGATGGCAAGCGCACATACACGCTCAAGAAGACGACCGCGACGGGCGTCATCACAAAGTCTGCACACCCGGCTCGGTTCTCGCCAGACGACAAATACTCGCGACAACGCGTTACGCTGAAGAAGCGGTTCGGGCTCTTGCTCACGCAGCAGGGTATGTCGTTTCTGTTTTGTTATTCATTACGGTGGAACTATACTCGACTTTAGGGGTGTGAATTATTCTAACGCTGAGATTGTTATTAGCTGAAATCAAGTATTGATTTGCCGCAGAGCAAGGCCGTTTGGGGTTTCCATTACGCAGGAAGCAGGGGTGTACGATACGAAGGAGTGAAGAAAAATAGCTGAAGTTACAATTTTTTGGCATTGCATGCATATTTGCTTTGTATAAAACTACGACAGGACTAGCTGAGATCGACTGGCCGGTGTCCAATTCTAAGCGGTGTTCGGACATTCTTCATGACATTGGCGACTAAAATCTGGGATTGAATGGGATTTATGTGCTTGCAAAATAGTGAATCAAGTTTTCGAGAAATCTTATTAGATATGAAGCGTATTCACAATCAAATATATAAAACAAGCTACTTTTTTCTTTAACCAACGCCGAATAGACAAATGTAACCAAAAGAACCTACTTATGCCCGCTTTTTTTCTATTTCTTTCGTCTTCTTTCGTTCACAAATCGTCCCTTCCCAACTTTCACACCCGTTTTTCCCATCGGATCCCGCTTATAGGATCCACTCGCGAACGGCGATCCGAACACATCCGTGCCGCTTCCTCCGACCCACTGCTCCAGCATCTTCCCATTCTGCCGCTTCCGCCACGCATCGTCCTTCACGGCCTTCATATACTCCTTCTGGTCCTCGCGTAGCAAGACAACATTGGCTTCCCCGGCTTCGCCGCCGGTCTTGCGGTTCTGCTTGCTCTGCGGGTTGGGCAAGCCGTAGCGGTTGCCGCGGTGAGACCACTGGAAGTTTTTCTTCAGATGCACCTGCACCTTTCCCGAGCTGGCGTCTGTCGTAACCGTGCACCGCATCAGCGTTGCGCCACCGCAGCGCGGACAGAACTGTCGCGGAGCATCGCCGATTGGCGGGGCGGACAGCGCGAAGCACGCGTGACAGCGTAGCATCCAGCTCCGCACTTTGCGGATTTGCATGCCCGAGCTTGGGTTGATCACGTTCAAGTTGATCTGGAGCGCCACGTTCTGCATGGCAAAGTCGCCGCTCGCCATGCCAACTTTCAGGACTTTGCTCTTACCGCCTGCACCAGCGGACGACGTGGAGTCGGCAGGTTCGAATGTGCCGTCGAGGATCTGCTGGTGCTGTAGAGTTTCAGGTGTAATCCATCCGGCATCGTCGTCATCATCGCTATCTTCATTTTCGGCGATTTCACTGGTTGCATCACCGAGAATCACAGAGACCGAGTCATCTGGCGTAACAGATGTCTCCTCATTTATAGGTTCGCCATCGTCGTCTGGTGAAGGAGCCATCGCCGACTCGACAATGCTAGCCACAACAGAATCGTCAGGCGCTGATGATTCCGCCGGAGTTCCTGTTGAAACAATACTAATGTCCGATTCCAGAGCAGTGCTCGGACTGGACGGAGCATTCTTTTTGTTCGAAGCGCGCTGGTGATGAGCGAAATATTTTTTCTGTTGCGGCCGCTGTTTGCGGGTTACTGGAGTCCATTCGTAGTTTTCCTGGGATGGCTGCTCCTCTTCTGCTGCAGCTTGAGTTTCTCCTGCCGTCAACGAGCCATCGCTGTTCGCAGCACCGTCAGTAGAGTCTAACGCTAAGCTGGAAATTCCATTCACGATCTCCTCGTTCTCCGTCTCCTTCTCCGCAGTCGATGTCGGCAAAATAGCAGCGTCGTCAACGTCATTAGCAGTAGTCTTCTCTGCGTCGGCCTTCTTTGCACGTTCATTCGTCTTCCCTACGCCGCCAGGCTCTTTGCGCAACCGCCAGTCGCCATCATTTTTCTCGCATTCCAGCTCATACGTCAGCGCAAGGATCTGAAGATCAGTCGAACTAAGGACGGCAAAATCGCCAGTTTTCTTTGCAAACTCCGTCACTATAATGCGTCGCCGTTAGCACTAACCAAGAACAAAAATCAATAAAAAAACCACTCACCAATCTGAATAAACCGCGGGTCTGGCTGGCGCACTGTCAGCCTGTCGCCCCAGAGCAAGAGGTTCTGTCGCGCCCGCTCGTCGCGGATCTCATTGTATACAGACGGCGTGGTTAGGAACTCGTCTGCAGAGTCGGCTAACGCGGAGTATCCATTTCGTATCAGCGGTCCCGCATCTAGAATTATCGTTGTCGCTTTTCTCCCTGCCATAATTACTTTTTCTTTGTCTCTACTGTTTCGGAGACAGTAGCACGCGAATAATTTTGCTTGACGAGCGAAAATTTGGGAAAAAATTGGGATGCGGCTCAGGGGTCACCGACAAACTCCCAAGCCTCCGACTTCGAGAACTACTGATTCGAGACACTGATCTCTATGACACCAAGCAGTTTGGTCGGACAATCTTATTGTTTTCAAGAGTGGTAAGTACTCGGGAAGTGCCATTGGCCGAATTAATTGAATCAAGATGGTTGGTCGCGCGGCACAGGAGCTTCCAGAGACGTTGTCATTTTACGGCTCTAGGCGATGTCAAGGTTGACTTGACTCGATCCCGTAACGGGCGCCTTCCGTACTTTTAACCTCGTCGTTGACGGGGAGTAACGGGGAGGTCTGACTTGTCAAGACTACTGACGTAGGTGCTCGGTATCACAGAATCCGTGGAGTTATATGTCACTGCTTACGTCCGACTCGAGGACCTGAAATATTTTCAGTTCGTATCATATCATTTTATTCTGGACGATGAGCATAGTGCTTATGCTGACCCCGGCACACCATTCTTTGTCGCAAGGTGTTAAATTAGTGACGACAATATGGTTTTAATATCTATTCATGTTTGAAGTGTCCCAATGGGAAACGGAGGTAATTGAGGAAAGTATCATAGAAGAAAGTAGAGCAACGTTTGCAACTCTTCGCGTGATCACAAAATTTTATTAGTTATGAGACAGCTTTGAATAATAGAGCTGCTATAGCTAATTCGAAAGGGTCTGCATCTTATATGTATCGAGATTCACTTCGCTTGTGTAGATGGGGTGGGAGTCAAGTTGCGTGATTTAGAAATCATCCCCATGACTCCTATCTGGCCTTAGTCCGTGGACTTAATCGCAGAATCTACAGCCAGGTATGAAACTCCCATCCAGAAATATATGCACCAGGAGGAGATTTCCACTCTCTAGAAATCTTTCAGGAAGAAGAATACAAGACTGCCAGACTTGCCAGACAGCGAATGCGCTAACCCTAGCACGCAGTTCCGCAACTGGCATCACGTGCCAGGGGTATTACGGGTATTCGGATGAAGTTTCTAGCCCGTTCTTGACCCGCGGAAATTCGGATCAAGACGTGCTTCCGTCCTCGCGGATGCCGGAGGCAAAAACTGGCTGATGTACTTCGGAATCGGCCAACTCCTACGAGCAGATCAGCAGGGTTGGACGAGTGGGTGAAGGAGGGTGGACGGTGGAGGACTGGCGGGGAGATTTTCCACGAATCAGGGCCGAGTGAATAAGCTGACAATTGCGCGTGCGCTGATTGGCTGGAGCATCAGGCCACACAGTCCAGAGCTCTTGGGGTTAGGGCTCGAGTGGGGGTTTTATACCAAAACACGCAAATGGTCTTCGCAATCACGTATCTTGCAGGCCGCATACATATAGAACCTTTCCGTCCTCTTGTCGCCTTCTCTCTACTCACCATCTTCCTTGTCGTTGTTTCCCCTGTCCGGACTCCATTTCTTGCTCCGACCTCTCTTCGCTGACCGCTCGCCTATCTCATAATCAAATCGGTTTCAATATGTCTGCTTTCATCGCCTCCGCCGCACGTTCGTTCTCACACAGAGCTGGCGTTTCTGCCTCGTCGAGCCGGATGAGCCTGGCTATGATCTCCTACCTGGCATTGGGTTTCACACTTCCCTTTGCTCTTCCTTTGCAGTCGTCCTTGTCTCGTCAGTCGTATGTCTCTCTTTATTTGCTTTTACTTTGTCTGATCCTCTGAATGTGAGCGCTAACTTGGACATATTCAGGACACCGAGATTTGGCACAGACTTCAAAAT
The DNA here is from genome assembly GCA_030556275.1 of Lipomyces sp. NRRL Y-27488. Classification (NCBI taxonomy): domain Eukaryota; kingdom Fungi; phylum Ascomycota; class Lipomycetes; order Lipomycetales; family Lipomycetaceae; genus Lipomyces; species Lipomyces sp. NRRL Y-27488. Next base: position 4,404 of record JAKTPS010000035.1, on the reverse strand, counting down.
GACGGCTTGCCCTCACTGCCCATGAGGGCCTTCATCGCTTTAAATATGCCGATAGTCAATATTTATTGGCAGTGTTATTGCTTTAGTCGACGTGCCTGATTTCCGCCCGGTATGGGCTTGCTGTATCCAGAGTTGTTCTTCGCAAACGAGAATTTGCCTGCCTAGGACTTTCTCTCTTTCTGTGGACTGTGACGGACGGCGGTAACGGAAGCTGATGACGTGGACGTCTTTGGGACTGTGGGCCGGTCCTGCATTGATTTAGACATGGCATGATTTTATCATATGTTAAATAGCCGCCTTGGGGCTAGGTGTTCTGGCTGATTTGTGTATATATACTTTATTGCTTGCTCGCTGGGGTATGGAGTCCTTTCGGAATGGGTTTTTTTAATAATTTTATGGTCTTATATATATATATAATTAATGGAACTACATGTTATATGAACTATGGTGTTCGGTTAATCAGCAAAAATCTGATATGTGCCTATGAACCAGGGCAGCAGTTCAATCACGTGGGGTTATCCAAAATCTTGATTCAGCGATTTAGGTGCTTGCATATTTTGCAGGGTCTTGTAGATAGTCGAGCCGGAAGAGTATAGGCAGTTATGGATCAACAAAATGTCTCTAGTTCCCAAGAAAAAAATACTATGATACTTACCCTCAAAGTGCTGTGTCTCAATCACATGCGTTTCAGTTATAGTCATCCCGCTCCATTAAATGTATATGTACAACAAGCCGTGTAGGTCGGCACTTCAGAGCATTTGATCTCAGTATCACAACTAAAACAAACGAATACAAGCCCGTCAATGAGCATTAAACTAGAGTTCCCGTAAAAACAGATGATTATGTTCCAATCGCGATGGCATTTCAACGCGAACGATTTCGTCCGAAACTGGGATCATTAACCTCCTCTGAGCTGGGATTGGCCGCACCGTCGCTGTGTCGTTCAACTTCCGCGATCTTCTGGTATGCATGGCCTGGTTCTCGTAGTTCTGCGCAAAATGGAGCATGTAAGCACAAAACTATACTATAAATGGCATATATCTGTAGACAAACGAGTCCACGTTGGCCCGTCTGCGACGCGATGAAACCAAAAACTACTTACCTAACCGTTCGCGCTCAAATCGTTGCCGGCGGTACTCATTTAGTTGGCTATCAAAGCGTAATAAAGAATCGTTAGCAACGCCGCTCTGAAAGTGCACGCCTGAAAAGAAAGGCAATCAAGCACGCCGTCGCCAGTGATCTTCGCCAAGTCTGGTTCGGTTCACGCACCTCTTCACGACCATGTACACCGCTATCGTGCCTACGCACGCAATGCCCATATTCCGCCTGTCAACAAAACAGCATAAGTTAGCAATAGTCGGCGACAGAGAAACGCGGCCGCCACAATGCGACGTAGATCAGAAATCTCACCAAAGCCGCTGAGGACTGTTGCTCATTTCTCGGTAGATATGGATTGACGATCTCTCAAATCCAAACAACAAATAAGATGGTCTGCAATGAATACGAATAGAGTAGATCAATAAACCGCAGTATCGGACTGACAGAGATGACACGGGATGTTGAATCGTATTTGCTGCTGGTTGTTCTCGTCAACGGCGCCTCGAGCACGGGATTGTCCTGGGTCAATTTAATTGGGAGCGGCTGCGCCGCATCATCTGCGTTTCTTACGGCAATCATCAACAACCAGCTGCTACGTCTATATTTGAATGTATTCTCGAATTCGGCTAGAATATGTAGATACTCATTATTTCATCAATCTTGAAGGTGATAGCACGTAGGAAGAGGTGATATAAAGGCGTTCTATTTTATACAGAAACCTGAGTACGATGCAACTATATAGTCGACTCAAAAATCCAACACTTTGCTATCATCCAAACAACGTTGGAATCATCATGAGACGAACACTCCAGTCTCAGACGCCTGCAAATTCGTTTAAGTTAGCGAACTATAACGGTAGCAGCCGTTTATGTCGAGAATAAAAAACATACCGGCGTCTGGCTCTCCCAGGCAAGCCAATCACTCCGCTTCGTCGGCAAAACACCCATACTGCTCATCTTCCAAATACCCACCACAATCGTCGCGAGCTGCATCACGACAAAAACTATCTTTGTCTGCAGTATCCGTGCATACGTGCTCTCGGACTCGTACCGGGAAAAGGTCGAATTGACCGACGCCATTGCCTTAACGGGATTCGAAAATAGCATGAACGTCATGGTCAAGGAGAAAATCTGCAAGGACGATCCGGAAAAATATGACATGATCGCGTTCATCGGCAGAGATTTTGACGGCCCCAGAGCGATCTCCCACGCTTTCTGAAATCAGGCCCGTCAGTAACAGCAACACCGAGCCATGATCCAACCGCGACCTACCTTGACTTTCAGATCATCCCGCTCCGATGGACTCGGCCCAGAAATCTCTCTATTGGAGTTCTTCTGTACTCAAAGAGTGAGAAACTAGTACCAGACTTGCAACACTGAGCATGACATACCGTCCTGGACCCAAGAATTATATCCGAGTCAAAAGCAGGAGGGTCACTGTATCCAGAGTTTGTCTTCCTGTATGATGTTCAATCCATAGTTAGCAAATAGATCTCTATCCATGCCAAAACTGACCGGCGGGTTGAAGACTTCCATCACATACTTCGTGATTGCCTTGCTGGTCGGCGCGGCATAAGTTGCCAGCCATGACACGGTTGCCATCGCTATCAAAGATGAGTTAATTGAAAAGAATTTCAACCTGAAAAGGTTCTCAAACGATGTAGTCGATTGCTAACTTTCTGAAGTTGGCTATATGGGTTTACTCGCTTACAAGTTGCGGTGTGCTTTTGGGTTGCGTATGCGGCTCATGGAATCTCGGATTCGAGGGCAGGTTCTATCATACCAAGATCGAAAAGCTCCAAGGAACAACTGCGCCGCGCTCGTCAAAGAGCAGACCGAGGCAATTCACCGATCCTGGACTAGAATTATTAATTGTTAACAGTTTTAATATCATTTAGGCTTCCCATGGTAAATTTTTCGGAATCGAGGAACAAACTGCGGAATCAGAACAAAGCGAAATGCTCTTATAGCAAGCAGCTAGCACTATTGGATCCCTATAATGCGAAGCCGATGTAATTGGAATTATGACTGGTTCAACAGCAAGCAAGGCATAGAAAACGAACAAGGCAAGGACGTCGCATTGTCTTTAACTCCAGTCATATTTATCCGCAATCATATAACGCTTGAAGCAGAAGCTGGATCAAAGCATGTTTGCTCTTTCTCGAGTTCTGTGTTTTGATTAGATCGTTGACTTGGAAAGGTGAGAGCAAAAATCTGAACACTGGTCACGGCTATGAGGAACGGAGTGCTTGACGGGATAAGCATATGCAGGCTGACTGGTCTGGCTATGAGTCGAGATGGTCCTGACGTTCTGATTTTTGGATGACATTACAATATTTTTGCTTTTTGGATACATACAATACAGGGCACCGCCGGGGCTCGGTCGGTGGATTCTATACTCTCGTCCAGGATGCTAGACTTGTGCCACGCGCTTACCGTGCCGACATGATTGCTGTTTTTCAGAATCTGTTTTTGGATTAGATCATTGGAAAGCGAAAATTTGAACACTGGCCTCGGCTATGGGGAACGGAGTCCTTGACGGGATAAGCGTGTGCAGGCTGCCTGGTCTGGCTATAAGTTGAGATGGTCGTGGCGTTCGAATTTTTAGATGATATCAAGGAGATTTCACTTTTAGATACATTCAATACAAGGCATCGCCGAAATTCGGCGTATACTCTCGTCCAGACTGCTAGTTTTGTGCGACCCGCTTACGCTGTCGACAACCTTACGAAGTTTTCGTCGACGCTGGGCTGCTTGTATGCCGCAATCACAGAGCGTACCTCTTTGAGCAGTGGTCTCGGCGGAGCAGCCAGCGGCTGTTACAGGGCCACCTCCAAAAAAATAGGCGCACAGAGAGAAAGAAATATATCACAAAGGGGTTGAGAATAATTTACTTCATTTACAAGAACATCTAGTTTTACATTTACTTTTTTTTCTTTATCGTTTTACATCATACTCATTTACAAACCGCCTATTCCCTCACGTCAAATTCAAAGTCTCCGCCCGCTGGCGGCATAATCAATCCGGTGAATATACTGAACAAGTGAATACATACCTCAGGTCTCGATGACTTCTGTCGTCGTCGTCGTCGTCATCCTTGCTGGGCGTGATGGCGTCTGTCGCTGTCGTCGAAAACCTAGATACCCTCAAAAAAGAAAAAGTGAGTACTACGCCAACCAATATACTCAGCTTTCAGGTATGTCAGCATAGAGAGCGAGTGCTCATCAACCCGCGGATCGCAAGCGTCACACAGCTATGAGCACGATCCCCCAACTCCGATCTCGCTAACCAGACGGCGTCACTAGTG
>JAKTPS010000034.1:0-101557 GCA_030556275.1 Lipomyces sp. NRRL Y-27488 | reverse complement strand
TCACGCCGCGAGGCTGATTTGACCGTGCCATGGAATGGCATGGTCAGTCACATGTTCTATAGATCGCCAATCGAAAACATCTAAAAGCGCCAATTTAGAACTGTACGTGATCCGTGTTAACAGTCCTCACATTGACATGTGACTGACCTCGCCATTCTATGACACGGTCAGATCAGCTTGGCTTGAGAGAAAGTGAAACGGAAATGGGATGCTCTCATACTAATTGTTCTTCCAAAATGAGTAGTCTTTAGATAAAACATCCTACCACCCTATGAGTCGAATTGAAATGTTTGAGTGCAATTGATTTACAAGTGGAGTGTTTCATGCTTGTCATAAAATCCGTTCAAGCATATTGGGAGGATTGAGTGAGTCGAATTGTAAACGGCTCGCCTTCATGCTCTGGAAATTCAAAGATATGCTGAAATAGAGCTCGAAAAGGCGTAGATATTTGTTAAACAGGGGTTTTTTAGCTTTAAGTGCAAGGAATAGAGGAAAGAAGACTGGCATAGATTCCCAATGGATATTAGAGATGCTTCTAAAGACCTTATTTCAAGTCCTAACTTCACCCATTTGGGCTGGACATTTTTGTCGTGCTTGTCCGTGAACCCGAGCTAACGCTCTTTCGCCCGGCAATATTTCACTTGAGTCCAAATCGACTTCTCGATTCGGCTTCCTTCGAGACTCGAGAACACGAGATTTTATCTGATAAAAACTTGGCATATGACGTACAACATATCATACATATACGCGTCGGCACCAGGGGAGAGCGCCGAGATTAACTATAAGGTGACGGCTGGGGCCAGCTCAGGCGTCAGGAGTGCCTGAGGATGAGGTCACGTCCACCAAATGGCCGGACTCTCATGCAGAAATAAGGTTGCGACCCCGCGCCGTCAGAGGAGACCGCGAACTTCGAAGAGAAGGTTGCGACTACGTGGCCAGCGCGAACAGGCACACGGCTAATTAAAAAGACTGATCGTTTCGCCTGTCTCGATTGACAGCCAGTCCTTTCGGCTTCTGTCAGCCAGTTGGGGTCGAGAAGCATGTGTTGCTCGATTCACTCTGCTCTGAAATACGACGGGGATGGGAAATCTTGGAAACCTGGAAAACTAACCGGGCAGCATGGGCACGTCGGCGTTGTTCGTGCCTTCTCTCCGGTAGCGTCGTCACATCCTGTCCACGCATGTACTAATTGCTATGCAGGGCAGTGTCCCTGCAGCTGCCCACTTGCCCGCCCTCCCAGCGTCAGGCCATGTCCAGCTGGAGGATCGAATTATGGCCCCATTGCTCAGACAAAACATGAAAGACCATACATACTATCTCGAAACAGCGAAGGAACTTCCTCTGCGAGTCGCTCGGCGCTCTCTGACGGTCTCGCAGCTGTCAGCGCCGCCTGGCCGGCTTTGGCTCCCAAAGAAACCAGACCCCCTCAGCCGCACGCCACTTCAGTCGGTCGTTTTGTTGATATAATTTAACCTTGCCTGTAGTGATTTCAAAGCACGTCCCGCGATTCTTAGTCCGCCTGTTGCTGAGACGAGGCCGCGCTTTCTTGCCTGATCGGCGACTATTTAAAATATCCGGACGGCACAGACTTTGCGGCATCGGCCGTCTCGCATGGTCGTGGTTGTGGGTGTGATGTGGGGCCGGCAAGCGTGATAGTAGTCCGAGCCCCACGACAGCGACAATGCCTTGTTCCGGCCCATTGGCAGACGTCATGGGCCGAACATGGCTTGCACGGCGACAGTCGATCGATGCCCATCTCGCCCTTGCAGGCCGATGCGCCGCCGTTATGCTGGGCTGCCTTAATTTGCTTTTTCTGTTCTACGAGTCCTTTGGATCGTCGTCGCGGTGGCGCGGCCGGCCAGCCACAGCGGTGCGCTGCTGCAGGCTGCAGCGCTAGCAACGCTACGACGACGCAAAGAGGCATCTTTTTGGCCTTCCATGGGACTTTCGGGCGGCGTCGCTGGCGTCTGCCGCGTCTTCTTTGGCGCCGGCGCGACCATTTTAAGCTCCATCGTCCGCAGCAAAGCCACAAGGCAAGCCACAAGGCAAGCCCCATCAGCCGCAACATATTTACTTTTGCCAAATTTGGAAAACCTTTGTTCGTGGGTCGCCCGTCCCTCATGTCTTTCTTGCGCTGGCAGCGCCGGCAGCGCCGGCACAGTGCACAGTGCACAGTGCTGCCGTCTGTGGCGGGCCGCCCGCGGCGTTGCGGTGCCGCGAGCAGCGTGCAGCGAGACAGCGTGGTCACACGCGAGGCGGCCTGAACCTCGGCGGGCGAGGACGAGTGAAGTGAAGGACTCGCAGGCGAACACGGGCGCGTGGTCCCGTCGCACACTCGCACTCCGCCCGCTCTTTTGCAGCAGCGGGCGTGCCCGCAACGCGAGAGAGAAAGTCAAATGGAAACCCGGAGATCCTGTCCTCTTGTCTATAAAACCGTCCATAGACCGTACTCACATCCGCCCGCTTCGTCTCACGCACCCACACTCGCTCTCTCCCGAGACTCTCTTTACCATGGCCGATCCAGTTCCCTCCGCTGAGTCCCAGCACACCATCGATCCAGAGAAACAGGTCACCGCCGTCCCTGGCCACGCTCCGCCTTCGAAAAATGTGCTCGGTCTTAAAGACGGCGCCCGCAACGAGCTCATCGTCATGATCAGCGAGTTCGTTGGCACCTTCCAGTTTCTCTTCTTCGCATTTGGCATCGCCCAGGCCGCAAACTCGACCCAGGGTCCCAAGCCCGAGCCTGGCCAGCTGGTCATGATCGCACTCGGCTTCGGCTTCTCGCTGGCCACCAACGTCTTCATCTTCTTCCGTGTCTCCGGCGGCCAGTTCAACCCGGCCGTGTCCCTCGCGCTTGCCATCGCCGGCGCGATCACGCCGCTTCGCGCCGGCCTCTGCATGGTGACCCAGCTGCTTGCCGGCATGAGCGCGGCCGGCGTCGTCAGTGCAATCACGCCCGGCCCGATCCTGTTCGCCAATGCTCTCGGCGAGGGCGTGTCCAAGTCCCGTGGTCTGTTCATTGAAATGTTCATGACCACCCAGCTCTGCCTCGCCGTTCTCTTCCTTGCTGCCGAAAAGCACCGCTCCCGGCCCATGGCTCCTCTTGGCATCGGTTTCGCTCTGTTCGTCAACCATCTTCTCGGCGTCTACTTCACCGGCGCCGGCATGAACCCTGCCCGCTCGTTTGGCCCCTGCGTTGCGATCCCGTCCTTCCCGAACTACCACTGGATCTACTGGGTCGGTCCGATCCTCGGTTCCGTCATCGCCGCCACATTCTACCTCACGCTCAAGCATATGCACAAGGAGACGGCAAACCCGTTCCAGGACGACGACGGCTTCAGCGACTTCATCACATTCCTAGAAGATCACAAGGGCCGCCTCGTATCGAAGATCACTCTCGGAGAGGCAAAGTAGATTCGTCAATATCACGGGGTATAAGGCGGGGAATTGATGCATTCGACAATCCACTAGGTCTGGTGTCATTTGATAAGGATATTTCCATTTGCGGTATAATTTTAATGTCATAATAATAAAGACTTTGCAAGTTAGTAACCAGATATGCCAGGAGTAATTGTCACTTCAAAATTTTTGATCCCGTGACTTCGATATCCTCAAACCTAATCACAATGCACGGGCAACGCCGATGCCCGACTGCTTCTGGGAAAACAAATAGTACATAGAGCGGTAGGTACCATATGTATGTACGAGAATATACCTGCGATTGGTTAATCTCTGGGTTCTCATTAGAGAGCGGCTCCGTGGGGGGAGGGAGGATACGAAGAGGACGAGAAAGATCTCGGTTGATTGTCCTAGCTGGGCAATTGCAATCCTGACACAGCCCTGCTTAACAGGCGATCTCGAGCGCCACTGAGAAGAATAATTGTGAATTCCTTTATTCCGGCTTGTTTTGGTCATGGGCTCAGATAATGCCGTTGACGTAGAGCGGCCAACCGCAGCCATTTTTTTTTTAGGTTGTCCAGCATTTAAGGTGTGTGAAACAAAAATTTGCTTATCGTAGTTGGGACGGACTGCGAAATCACTTTTTTGTCGTGATATTCTATTTCAGCAGAACGGCAATCCACTCAGCGCCCGGTGATTCTGTTTGTATTTTATTTTCCCGTCGATCTCTTCTGAAAGCCCTGAAATCAACACCGCTGCAATGACCGAGAAAACATTCATTTCGTACAATTACGTCCACAAGCTCTGCCAGCTCTCGGCTCCGAAGATTAAGGAATTCAAGCCGGACTTGATGGTCGCGATCGGTGGCGGCGGTTTCATCCCCGCCCGCATCCTGCGGACATTCCTGAAGGAGCCCGGCGCTAAGAATATCCCTATCCAGGCCATCGGCCTGTCGCTGTACGAGGAGTTCGGCACCGGCCCGTCGACAAAGGCCGAAGGCGTGTCCGAGGAGGAGGAAGCCGGCGTCGAGGTCATCCGGACCCAGTGGCTTGATTTCAACACGCTCGAGCAGCACGCGCTCAACCTGATCGGAAAGAACATCCTCGTCGTGGACGAGGTCGACGACACGCGCACGACTCTGCACTACGCCATCAGCGAGCTCAGCAAGGACGTCAAGGTCCAGGCCGCGAAGCTCGGCCGGCAGGACGAAGAGACAAAGTTCTTTGTTTTCGTGCTCCACAACAAGGACAAGCCCAAGCGGGCCCAGCTGCCCGAGGACATGATGAGCGAGGGCCGATACCTCGCTGCCGAGACGGTGCCGGACGTGTGGATCGCGTATCCGTGGGAGGCCACCGACATTGACTTGCAGACGGACTACGCAATCAAGCAAGGAAACATATAATTCGTACGCCGACGGTTTTTTTTTTCCTCAGTTTGTTATATTTGCGCAGTCAAAGTTTGGAAATCTATGAAATATATGAAATCTATGAAGCCTCGCTCTGGCATTAACCGGACGCAGAGAGTTACCCTTTTTTTTGCATTCCCGCATTTCCGAATAATTTTTTATAATTTTTTTTAATTTGGATTCTAGACAGGTGTACTGTATATTATTAGAAGAAATTAAAATGGCGCATATGGAATTCATGTCTGTGCCAGCAGCGCACAGAAGCAGGGATGAGCAGACAGCCCGTAAGACCCAGAATGTCCTCCAATAGAGCTTTACGACAGGTTGGGGTGGATTCTATTATAAAGTGCTCCAGAGTCCAGGCATGCAATCTGAGAACAGCAATAATACAAGGTGGGTAGATTTCTATGTACACACTACAAATCTGGAGTCGCACATAAGTGAACCAAGTGAACTATAACCGGAAATTCGTAACAAAAAAGAAGTGATAGCATAGCAGTCACAACCGCGTCGGACCCTCAAAACACTTGCTCCAGCATCATTCGAATTTTTTCGAAATACGGACCAGTAACGGTAATAGAGTTAGTGACCTCGTTGAGTTTGATTTTATCTTGACCCACCCCCAAAGCCTTGATCAAGTCCCATTTCAGCATCTGCGATAGAGACAACGTTAGCCACTGTTCCATGCATATTCATGCGCCGCCACAAAAATCAACCAAAAGTCAACAAACCTGTGCATTTCCCACTATCCCTCGGATTTCCACGTCACCGTACTTCGGATTGCCGGCTTCTTGGTACACCGGCAGATAGCCTTTGCTGGTCCTGCCCACGAAGTAGAACCCGCCAGGATTCTTCGGCACGCGTGCGGGCACGACGGGGGCGCCGGCCCTGTACTTGGAGCCAAAACTGAAGCTTAGTCCGGATGTTTCCAGTGAGGGGTTTGCCGTCTCGAAGTTCCATGGCCGATATGTTCGTGGAGTTCCGACGGGCCTGCTCAGAGTAGACGGTTTCGACGAGGTAGAATTCGAGCGAGATGGAATGTAGTTCGGAAACCTGCACATGCTCCCGCCAGCACGGTGCCAAGAAGACGCTGCAAAACTCGTCACTGACATGGCGAAGTGGAAAGCTGTTCCGATGTGAATTTGTTGCACAAGCAAGGTTATGTGCTTGTGTCTAGGCACCCAGCGGCCAGAAATAACCAGCCCAGGAGAGAACACCCAGTGCCAAAAAAACTCCCGCGGAGTTCAATTAGCCGTCAGACAATAGTTGCCCCGAATAGCGGTGAATTCGGTTCGGAGAGTCACGCCGTAGTTGGTGCAAATTCGGTGTTCAGTGGAATCGAAATTCAATTTTTGCTTCCGGCGATGTCGAAGGACTTCAGTCACGTGATTCAAGTTTCTGAAGTGAGGCCCAGCAGTTTCGTGAAATTTTTTTAGGTGCAAGTAACTATCGGGGCATTCGACGACCAATATTCACCGGCATAGCCAATCCATATTTCGCGTCATCAATTACCTGGTCCAATTTATTGTCCTGGCTGGCTGCGCGGATTTTTAATTCTCAGATTTCACTTGACCTTTTCCCGGAATACAGATTGAGAAAAAATGCCTGCAGCAACAACGAGCGCGAAGTCGTTCGATCTCGTGCCACGGATTCTGCCGTTCTTGGACAGGCTTCTCATTTTCGCCCTGCTGGAGCACATTTCAGAACAGAAGCTATACCCCGAGGATGTGTTGCTACAGGCCAAGTATGACGTGATGAAGGACACAAACATGACGGACTACGTCGCGGAGACGTTCACGAAGATCCACGGCGCAGATGTGGCCGTCCCGGCCGAGGTCGCCGAGCGCCGGACGGCGGTCCTGGACAAGCTCGCCGCGTTTGAGAAGTCGACGCAGAAGGTCCTGGAGGTCGTGCGCAACCCCGAGGTCGCGGCAGCCCTGAGAGCCGACCGGGCCCAGAACTTCCAGCAGATCAAGGAGAGCAACGGCGTATGTGTGTCTACAGGAATTCTGTGTGTGTCAGAAGGCTAATTTTTATTGGTAGTTGACGACGGAGGAAATCAACCAGTTGTACCACTACGGCCAGTTCCAATACAACTGCGGAAAGTACGCAGAGGCCGCGGATCTCCTTTTTCACTTTCGAACACTGGTATGTGACGCGACGCGGGGGTTTAAGCGTATGATAGCATGGATCTAACAGAAAATTTAGTCGAGCGATAACGAGCTGACTGCGTCTGCGACGTGGGGCAAGCTTGCCTGCGAAATAATGACGCTGCAGTGGGACAATGCCGCAGAAGAGCTCGGCAAGCTGAAGGAGCTCGTTGACCAGAAGTCCTTCACGAATCCTCTTGTGCACCTAAACCATCGTGCATGGCTGATCCACTGGTCGCTCTTCTTCTTTTTCAACGCCGACGCAGGGCGCGAAAAGCTGACGGACCTGTTCCTCTCGCCTGCCTACCTGAATACAATCCAGACCGCCGCGCCATGGATCCTCCGATACGTCACAGTCTCCGTCCTGGCCTCGCGGAGTGCTCGGAAATCAAGCGGGTCCGGACGCGCAGCGTCTTATGCGACCTACCAACGGCAGATTCGGGACCTCGTCCGCGTGATCAGGCAGGAACGGTACGAGTATAGCGACCCGGTCACGGAGTTCGTCTACGCGCTCTACGTCGACTTCGACTTTGAGGAGGCCCAGGCCAAGCTTGCCGAGTCGGCCGATGTGGTCAAGAACGATCCTTTCCTCGTCGGTTCGGCCGACGAGTTCCTGGAGTCGGCCCGGCATCTCGTGTCTGAGCTCTACTGCCAGATCCACCAGCGCATCGACATCAAGGATCTGTCGGCGCGCCTGAACTTGTCAGACGAGGAAGGTGAGAAATGGATCGTGAACCTGATCCGCGACACCCGGGTGGACGCGAAAATCGACTTCTCCGAGGGCACCGTCATCATGAACCATCCGCCACAAAGCGTCTACCAGCAGGTCATCGAGCGAACGAAGGGTCTGAGCTTCCGGACAAGCCAAGTACTAGCACACATGCTCACGGCGCGAAATGCGACCAACGCTGCCGCTGCGGCCGTGGCGGAGGATGCGAACGACGGTCAGGAGTAGATTACTTCCCAAATCGGTGTAATGCATGTTTAGATGTTGGGCATGAAAAAAGTTTCGCTATGGCCGAGTCAACAAATGTTTGCTTCACGTTTTATGGGTGCCGAGTTTTATATGTGTTTTGTTAGTTTGTAGTTTAGTTCTTTGAATTAGATCTTCCTCAGATGCAACCGATTGCTCCACGTGGAGTGTGGCATTTAGCTGGCTTGGTAGAATTACTAACCCCGTAATACTGTCAGCATATAGCGTAGCGCCGAGGCGGGCGTAATTACTTTCGACGCGTCCAGCGCGCCGCATGGAGACTGTTCTACCGACATTCTAGCATCTTTACTTTGATTCTTGTGGACGACTTTTTAGAATTCACTTCCGCTCTCGTTGTGTGCAATATGGTTATTGTCGATGATCGCAATGCTCCGTTTCCGCTGACAGAGGAGAATCTGCAGGCGCTCCTGCGCGCGATAAGTGACACGTCCATCAGCCAGCCCCGGTTATCACCGCTGCATCCGCGGAGCTCACATCCGCGGAGTACACCGCCGCCGCCGTCGCCGCAGTGGCAGAACAAGTTGCAGGCCGACAGCGACACGGAGGTGACGTCCGATATTGACTCTGTCGTCGAGTCTGATGTATCCGCGCCGGTCTCGGGCATGGTGGCGCGGCCACGGGCGCCGAGCACGGTGAATTCGACGCCGCAGGGCAGTATCGTGAATTTCTCGGCCCGGCAGGCGGCCGCGCGAATGAGTATTAGTGAACGGCAGCCGGCACAGGGTTCGCGACGCCGGCGGCGGTTAGAAAATGGTAGGTTGGCGCTTTCTTCCTTATTTCCGAATCCGGCAAGCAGTCGCGATAATACGGACGAAAGATCAATCTTACTTCAAAACTGAAGTGGGTGCTAATTGTGGTTTTTTAACATAGCTCGAATGTTGTACAATCCGCACGCTGTCCCGCCACAGCCGCAAGATTTCCTGCCCTCGCCGATGTACGCCGTGCGCCGAATCGATTGCAACTTGGAGCAGTATCTCGCCACGCTCATCCAGGTACCCGAGGACTTCGTGGACAGCTTTTACGACGAGCAGATCCGCCGGCGGCAAGCCAACATGGAGGACCGACCGCACATCCCCAAGACGCTGAAAGAACGGGTGAAGAAGGGCCATCTCACGCAATTGTTCTTGAAGAGTCTCGAGGAGGATATCCGGGACTTTGTCATGTCCGCGCCCCGGACGTACGCCGAGCCTGCTCCAGCAGTGGAAGAGCCTTTGGACAGAGACGTGCTGGCGGCTGCCGCCCTGAAACGGGCAGGCACGCCATTGACGTCGGTGAATAACGCGTCAGACACGCCAGACCCGCGCGGGGACGAATCTGAACCACAACCGGCCAAGGACGCGTCCCAGTTTTTGCTGGAAAAGGAGATTGAAATTGCTCCAGATACCGACAAGGCTGAGTCATTTTCGCGTTGGATCGTCTATCAGATAGCGGAGTATTATCGCATCAGCTGTTACAGTATGTTTTGCGGACTTTTTGACCTGCTAATTGCATGGAACCGGGATTGTACTAACCAGAATCGTTCTCTAGCAAAAATCGTGGACACTAAAAGAGTTCCATGCGTCATCTTAAATGTTGACGAGACAAAGCCAATCGACGGCATCCCGAGACCTATTTGGACATATGTCTAAGCGCGGCCGCTCAATGCACGCCGTTGGAATGCTTTTGTTTCGCCGGGGTTTTAATTTTTTTTTTTTTGAAAACTTAGACGCTCGTCACTCGAGATTACAATTGCAAATTCTTTTGCAGTCGTTATACATTCGTTTGGCCATGGCAAGGTTCTTTTATCAATAGACAATTCATTCCCAGTTTGGGTATTGCTTTAAGTTCTTCAAGAACCCAGAACGTCAATTCAGAGTATGCCACTCTATGTAGAAGTCGGCTTATTTGGATATTAGTGAGATGGCACCCTGGTCGTTATACAACATCTATCATATATTGAGCGCGGCACCTAATGGGTGGGTTGTTCTGCGCGGGACAGTGTTAAGTGCACCAGAATAAGAAGGCGAAGGAGCTTGCTCAGACTAGATCTTTATTGTTCAACCTCCAGCCTCAAATCGTTTAAGCCGATAGATTCATACTGCTAGCCAAGTATTTGTGACAGCGCACGCTAGACAAATGGCCGATCTTCGAGCACCGAGGTCCTTCAGCTCAAATGCTCACGACAACGACGAGGGGGGCGGAAAAGTCTTTACACTTGTTCTACCTCCCACCTCTCTGCCGAGCGTTTCTGAGGCGGAAGTTGATAATGCCTCGCACGCGACTGGCATATCCAGCGATGGTAGCGAACTCCAGGTGAGCGACTCCGGTAACAAGGAGACGCCGTGCCCCGAATGCGGGCAGGACACGCTGCGTCGGTGCTTGATCCAACAGGACTCGGCTGTTCTCATATGCGTTGATACATCTGTGAGCCAAACCGCTGCGTTCCCGTTCTGCGTACATGAGCGGCCATTGCTAACATATCTACTATCCGCAGTGTTCCTATCCGTTTGCCGAAGAATCACTCGACAACAACGTCGCGTCTGTGAGCGAGAACGAAGTGCTCGAAAACGCTCGTCGTCGCATGGTGGACATCGGCGTTGGCGAGCGCACTGCGAGGAAGATCACCCGCGTGGGCAAGTAAATTGCAAGTGCACTGCATTTGGGTCGGAGTTTGGGTCAAAAAAAAATCGTGGATTTTTGTAAATAGGTGGCATGAGTATTTCATACATACGGTCGGTCTCCCGAGCATGGCCGGATTATTAAAGTTCCTAAGTCCGGGGCTGTTTAAGCGGTGCTGTCAGCGCACCCAAAATATTCGACCTGACCATTTTAAATAATCCCTCGCAACCCACCCCTCATCGGCATAGGCGGCACAGCTGGTTTTCATTCGTGCAACCACAGCCATCTTATTTGCCGTTTGCCTAAATCACGCGCCGATGACGGTCACTCTAGCATAGCCCCTTCATGCAATCTTAGTCTTGGTTTCGTTGACTGTTAGGGGAGCTCGCCGAGATAAGTAAGTACGTTACACGAAGCATAGTCGATCTAGTGGTTACACAAAGCAATGAGCGACGCGAAGTTTTTTGCAAAGGTAAAACTCTCCGTATTTCTACCCTGGTAAACCGATAATTGTCTGGATTCCTAACTCCGTCGTGGTAACAGGGCAAGGCCAATGAGCTCCGGTCGGAGCTTCATTCCGACAAGAAGGACAAGAACTACGCGAGGCGCAAGACGACGCTGAAACGCATCGTCGCGAATATGACAATGAACAACAATGAGATGATCCATCTCTTTCCGGACATCCTGGAGAGCATGCAGATTGATAATCTGGAGATCAAAAAGATGTGAGTGACCGTCAGCTCACTTTCGATAGTCTGGCCGGCTAATGAGATTTGGATATCTAGGTGCTTTCTCTATTTGATAAATTACTGCAGACTGAAGCCTGACATGGCGAATCGCGCGCTACCGATTTTGCTGAAAAACGTGCACGACAAATCACCGCTCGTGCGCGCACTTGTCTTGCGGACGTTGTCATGTATTCCCTTGCCAGCGTATAACAACGCCCTGATCAAGCCCTTGCAAATGCTGATTGCGGACGAAGACCCGTATGTGCGGAAGACTGCAGCGTTTGCGGTTGCAAAACTTTGGGCAGCGGATCGAGCCCTTGTTGAGCAGAACGGCTTCATCGAGTCTTTGAACAACTTGCTCGTGGACGACAACCCCACGGTCGTCTCGGCAGGATTAGCAACTTTAATGGAAATCACAGACAATTCGGCCGAGATGAAATTTACCATGGCATACAGGGATGCAAGCAAATTAGTGAGGATACTGAACGACTGCAATGAGTATGCATAACGATTGGCAGGTACATGCACGGGATTGTTCTAACTGTCGTCATAGATGGTCACAAACATATATTCTGTCTGCACTGATGTCGTACACCCCGCAGGATCCATCAGAGGCGCTGCTGATGGCCGAACGGCTCCTACCGCGGCTGCAGCATTCGAATTCCGCTGTAGTGCTGGGCACAATACGCGTGATCTTGTACCTGACTCACTATATCTCGGATGATTCCGCTATTGACAGCATCTTGCGGAGGTTTGGACCTCCCCTGGTAACTCTGCTGTCTAAACCATTCGAGATTCAATACGTCGCCTTGCGGAATTGCTTCTTAATACTGCAGCAATATCCGTACATTCTCCAGAATGAGCTGAAAGTATTCTTTTGCAAGTACAACGATCCTATCTACATCAA
The DNA here is from genome assembly GCA_030556275.1 of Lipomyces sp. NRRL Y-27488. Taxonomy (NCBI): domain Eukaryota; kingdom Fungi; phylum Ascomycota; class Lipomycetes; order Lipomycetales; family Lipomycetaceae; genus Lipomyces; species Lipomyces sp. NRRL Y-27488. The sequence continues at coordinate 89,376 of JAKTPS010000034.1, read as the reverse complement.
GGTGGCGAAGCTCGAGATAATATTTCTGCTCGCGTCTGAAGATAACATTGGTCCGATCTTGCACGAACTTACAGAGTACGCGTCTGAGATTGATGTTCAATTTGTACGGAAAGCCGTGCGCGCGATAGGCAAACTGGCAATCAAAATCGAGTCGGCTGCAAAGGACTGCATTGACGCGCTCCTGGATCTCGTTGCCACGCGCGTGTCGTACATCGTGCAAGAGGCGACCGTCGTTATTAAGAACATATTCCGCAAGTACCCGAACCGGTACGAACGCATCATCTCGGTCCTGTGCAAGAATTTGGACTCGCTGGACGAGCCGGAGGCAAAGGCCGCGATGATTTGGATCATCGGGCAGTATGCTGACCGGATCGAGAACTCTGACGAGCTTCTGGACGAGTTTTTGTTTTCTTTCAAGGACGAGACCGTCGAGGTCCAGCTGACACTGCTCACCGCGACGGTGAAGTTGTTTATTCAACGGCCTGCGAAGGGCCAAGAGCTCGTGCTCCAGGTACTCAAGTGGGCTACGGAGGAGACTGACAATCCTGACCTACGCGACCGTGGGTACATGTACTGGCGCCTTCTGTCTTCCGGGTCTAGCAATTCGGATATATCACGCCAGGTCGTCATGTCAGAGAAACCGACGATATCGATTGAGTCCGAAAAGCTGGACCAGAAGACGGTTGATGAACTCAGTCTCAACATAGGGTTGTTGTCTTCGATATATTTGAAGCCGGTGAGCCAGATCTTTAAAGGCACGAAGGCGCGTCAAATCGAGGTCAGTCCTGCACTCCGTCGAGCAGACTCGAGTGGATCTGTACTGGTTCAGCAAATGAACGTTGCGGGGCCAAGCCGCGACGATGAGGCCGACGATTTCGCTCCCGGATACGATGGATTCACTGCGGCACCGCAATCGTACCCAGACTTGTTTTCACAGCATGGCGACCTTCTTTCGAATGAGTAGAACGAAGTTATTGTGTATGATTAGGCGATGTAAACTGCTTGGATAATAAATTAAGACTTACGTACTGCTTGAGATTGTAGGTTGTTTGGCTTTCTATATCAATAACAGCAAATTCGGGCCCTTCAGACCCATTCGCGGTCATCGCCTTGCCAAGATTTCAACTCATACGCCCTATTCCTCATACGCCCTCTTCCGGTTCAGATCCAGAGAACGATCGACCCCGAGACGACGCTCCTTAGGTTGCGGCCAGGATTCACGACTGATGAGTATTTAACCAGCTCAAGGAGTGGTCAGCCTAAATCAAGACAAAGACTGTGACCCGCGCTAATAATTCCAATAATTTAGACCGTTTAGCAAGCATCGATGAATGGTAATACATAGGTGGCGGATTTGAATTGAACAGTAGTAACAGCCAAATGCAGTTCTGCCGTAAAATAAGCCTGGTGGTCTATATACCGAGATTTGATATCTGACTCGACTCTTCAACTTTCATGACGAACAGGTCGTCTTCGTTTGCGCTGATTTCTCTTATGCCGATGATTTCCACATCAGGGGCCATCATGACTGACCCCTCAACTGTGACTATTGTTTCCACTTTACCAGACGATGGAGGTAAGTTACCCTCAGGCCCCTCCGGTATGAGGTCTGGATCAACTGGATCACCGAGTATGTCCTTCAGGATAATGTAGGCTCCGATTTTCGACATAACCACACCGCCTTCGTTGCAATTTGACGCCGCCACACACTCAGGACAGCCAAACTCGCAGCGACAGTGAGATATGCGGTCGACTGCCATCCTGACGACTGTCTCGAAGAACTCAAAGACCTTACGCGACATGCCTGTGCCACCAAACGACTGCTGCTCTCGCATCTGTGTTGATGGCCGCTGGTTCCTGTTGCTGCCGCTGCTGCCGGAATGTGCATCGTAGAATGTCAGCCGCGCCGGTCTCTTGCGCGCAGTCTCGCGCGAGGAAAACTCCTTCTCTGGCGCTTTGCATTCGGTGCGGATGTCTCCTGTGTTGGACAAAACAATGGACGACGTCATATTGATGATCATATGTTCTGTGGCATGTATGGCTCCAGCCAAATGCAAGTTCTTGGATCGGATCAAGTCGACCGCTGTTCGAGGCACGTCGACCCAAAACCCTTTTGTGTAGACGATTACAGGCGGAGTGGTCGACACATCCACTGCGTCCAAGATTCGACCCTTCGAGTCCATTTTAAAATATCCGAAAACTTCCATTGTTATCTTTATATCACCAAAATACACATATTGCAGCCGCCTGCGCTCTGGGGGTGACAACGAGTGCGTGGACATGAAGATTGGCTTCATGGCGTGTATCTCGACTGCGTCGACGTCTGTGAAGTCACGTTGGTTGGTGGTCCAATCCACGTTGGTTCGCTCTATCCTTGCAATTCTTGTATCCGGATTGAAATCTCGCACCAAATATGGCATACCCTGATGTATGAATATGGCGCCTAGCTTCTGAGTTAATAACAGTACATATGACGTATTCGGTGAAGCTGCATCTCCTATCTCCTACCTTCGTATAGTGTGAATGTGACACGGGATGCTTCGATTTCCTCCACAACCATATTCCGTCCATTTGTGATGTCAACAACAGCATACATTTCTTCGCCGACGTCGCGTATCGACACGTCCTTCGCTGGCCACGGCAAGAACCGTGGGTGGCATTCATACAGCATGTCCGGCTCGGCTTGTTTCACCTTGCTGCGTGGCACAAGCCTGCCAACTACCAAACCATGCATCGTCGGGCCAAAATACTCCTGATCTTCGACAAGAGAAATCGGCATCTCGAATGCAGCGCACTGCAAATGTGACTCAAGAATGAGTGGATTCTCAAAATCAAGCATGACGTTGGAGTACGGCTTGTCAAATAGATCTGACGGATTCTGCATAAAATACTGGTCGATAGGGTATGAGTCAGCTACCAAAATCGTCAACGAGTCCTTGTTCCTTCTACCTGCACGACCACTTTGCTGGCGCAGGTTTGCTATGGAGTACGGAAAGCCAGCGATAATGACGGCATCGAGACTCCCGATATCCACCCCAAGCTCCAAAGCGTTAGTTGCGACAATTCCCAAAAGGCGCCCTTCAAACATGTCCTTTTCGATTCGTCGTCTCGCTGGAGCGGTGTACCCGCCACGGTAACTCATGACACGGTCCACCATCTCCTCGCGCTGGATATTTGCAAACTCTTGCCGTACAGCCTTCATGACCAGTTCACATTGCTGTCTGACCCTACAAAATGCAATGGTGCGGACCCCATTAAGTGTCAATTGCACCAGTAAGCGGGACGCTTCGGATATTGATCCTGTCCGGCCGGTCGACGGGTCGTCGCGGTCTCTGTACGGGCAATTCCATGACAAAAAGTGCTTCTCGCCTGCTGGAGACCCATCGTTGTCGACAAGTTTAATATCATCAATTCCGAATATTTTGTTCATGTGCGAAACGGGATTTGCTATTGTTGCTGAACATGATATGAACTGAACGCTGTCATTTCCAAGATTTGCGCAGAGGCGACGTAGCCTCCTCATTATCAGCGCCACGTGAGAGCCAAACACGCCGTCATATACATGCAACTCATCCACCACCACGAATTTGAGATTGCGAAAAAAACGGCGCCAGCTGTCTATCGACGGTAAAATGTTCATGTGTAACATATCCGGATTTGTGAATATGATGCTGGCGTTTTCTCGAATAGCACGACGAACGTCACTAGCAGTGTCACCGTCATACGTATCGACGATAACGTTTGCCTCAACTAAAGACGGGATCAGCTGAACGACGGACTGCAATGCCCGCTTTTGATCTTGAGCTAGCGCCTTGGTTGGAAATATGTACATAGCAGTCGCATCTCTATCTTCCTCTAACGCTCGTAGTACAGGGACTTGGTAGATTAATGATTTCCCCGACGAAGTTGACGTTGCTATAATGACATTATGGCCGTTGTAAAGGTGATTTAGCGCTTCGCTCTGATGACTATAAAACTGGGTCACATTGAATGCTGTATACAAAGCGTCTGCGAGCTGCTGTGATATCACAAAATCAAGGGCTCCTAGATGGTGACAAAGTCAGTTACCAATTGCTTCCTCTCACAATACTCGCACATACTCACCAAATCTGGGATTCTGAGTCGGAAACACGCGACATCCATCGTCAACTAGCTGGCCATGGTAATTCTCATCTGAAACCAGGTCTTCCACAATCTCTGGTATTGGTCTTCGTTCCTTTGGAACTAGTGCAGGGTATGGCACGCGTCTTAGGTCTGGGTGAGGTTCCCTCGCTTCAATAATTGGGTCTGCTGGAATAAGATTACCAAGCTCGGATTTGACCATGATCTCAGGATCAACAGCTTTGGTCTCGCAGGCAGCAATAAACTTGTTCACAGCCTCCGCAAACTTTGTATTCCGTTTCGTGATCAGTTTGGTCATATTTTGCATGGAGAAATTTGGCATCTTGATTAGGTCACGCCCTGACGCTTTTCTCTTCGACGTAGGGTCTGGTTTATTCGGGGTCCGTTTAAGATCTGCCTCAGTAAATTCGAACACTAATAGCTGTTGCGAATTCTCGATCTTGTCTGTTTCCTTTATCTTGAATATGTCGTTTGCGGTGTCCCTCCCAAGTCGGTCATTCCCAGTGACATGCTCGTCGTACAGTTTTAAGTCGTTCTCGTCCACATACTCGAATTTGACAGTGTTCGGCATGATGAACTTGATAGCGGCCAGATCCTCCATAGTTAACTCTCGCCTGATCTGACTTTCGACAGATGCTTTAATAGAACTCAGAAGTGGTGGTACATGTTTTCGAGAAGAGAGAAAAGTATGGACAGTGTTAATCGCTCGAAATGTCGCCTCTAATTTCCGAAAGTAGTCTGGCCACGGTGGAACACTGGGACCAGAGTGTCTCCGGTCTTGTTCTGTCCCCGCACGCTTCCGTTTGGACGAACTCGAAGAAGAAGAAGAGGCATCAGAGTCGGAGGCAATGGCGGAACCAGTGCTCGTGACCCTGCGCATGGCCATTGTCTCGAGCGCTGCGTTCGAAGTTGCTGCTCGTCAAATGACAACGCGCGACCGAAAGTCAACTTTGAATCTCCCACTTCCCAGCACGCGCTCGACGCGCCGCCCCGTTAAGGAAGTCTAAATTGATATTTTGGTTACTTTCTAGACGTGCAAATCCAATAATCCACAAATTGGCTGGTTTAATGCAAGGGTACGAGGACAATTTACTCCTTTCCTGGCCGATTTAAGTCTCCATTTAATTGAAGCTAGATCGCGTTATATCTAGAGGGAGTTTATCATTCAGCCGCCACACACTCGTGAATACCCAATTTATCGTCATCCATATAGCATATTATGCGGCATAAATACTGTCAGCTCTCCCATTTCGTGTATTACCGCAACATGGAGAGGGAGAACAAAGGCGAAGGCGAGAGAACAGGAGAAGAAAGAGAGAGGAGGAGAAGAGGGGGGGGGGGTTATACGAAACGCTGTACATCCAGCTCAGCGCCGTTTCGGTCCCGGCGCTTAAGCAATATTACTGCACGAGATCGGGCGCTTATCCTAATTTGCTAATGCTAATTTGCAAGTCTAAAACTTTTCGTAACATTGAATTACATAATAAGCTTAATCTATTCAGCTCAACTGAATTGGTACTATCATATGTACGGGGGACGAAAGGTCTGGATGATAGTTGCGTGGTATGAGCCCTCGATTGTTGTAAGTTCCCTTTCGTTTTCCCTGTGTGACCATTTCGTTAAATATTAATAAAATGCTTTGCTGTACTTTGTTCTATTTTCAATTCATTGCTTTACCGACAAATGTGACGCATTTACGTCCCATCTCTTGTCACCTTCTTTATATGCGTTCACAAAAATTATTTACACCGCACTTATAGCGTTCATTTTACTCAAATTATCGCCCCTCTCATGTGGTACCGGCATATCATAAGCCTTCGACTTTTATTATGATGATTATGATGATATCCAATATCTTGATCATAACCCAAGAGATCAGAAGATGAGTCATGATCTGTAGCGAGCCTAACCGTAGAATAATTAAGTTTCTGCATTCAAATGCAAGGTGAAGTCCGCTGCCGAGGAAAGATCCACAGAAGAGTTTAAGCACTCCGCTCAAGTTTCTTCATATTTGTAGATAGTCACTAAAGCAGTGATAAGCTTGTTGGGACAGCGCGCAGTCATAGAATATGAATCTCGGTTCTCGATGAAGTTCACGCGGTCAAAACAAGCTCCAGCGTGTCCGTTATACCGATTACACGTATACCGTTTCAATTAATAATGGTTCTACTTTGTTCTTTGTTCATACAATAATGATGCTAGAAGTTGCGAGAAGAGCGACTGTGCTTACTGACACAGGCATCAAACCCAAGCAAATCAGTGAGTGATTCGGCCGACAACTATAACGAAGAGAAGCACTTGTATATGCTTCTTAGTGCCTCTTAGGGCAAATGATTCGTTCTCTGCTCATTTTATGCTTCTCCGTGCACTGTTGCCAGACCTCCACCAACTACTAAATGAAGGCATTAATTTGGAGGGGCCCCGTCAATTATAAATCACCTACGTTCTCCTTCGACTACGTCACTGGCCGTTGTAAAATTCGACGCCACTACTTTAAATTGCCGACATGGCGCTTATGCTGTATCAACGTGAAGACGCGCAAATTTTTTTCGGGCGAGAGAAGATATTTCAGAATCATTCAGCCGTGGTCTCATCAGGCGTGAATAACGAATTAAGAAGGTGGCAAACGGGAAGCCTAGCTGAAGAGAAGAGCAGCATCAAAATCCTCGGCGGTAGCGTTGAATATATGGCCGGCGGGCGGCGGCGTAGGGACCGTGGCTGGAGCCGAAACTCTCCTGCTTATATGCATTTACTTTATACGTATACTCCATAAGTGCACCTATCATGGCGCTATTAATCAAAGTGCCCTGCATTGCACGTGACGTCTTATCGTTGCGCTAAACTCTATTAGTACGAATCATGTCAAAGCATTTTTGGTCGGACTCGGTCTTATCAGGGCCTGTGCATCACCTTTCCCTATCAAGCCGGCATAGTCCAAAAAATGATTGAAGAGCCAATACAATTAACGCAGCCGAAGTATAAGGGAAGACAGCACTTGAAAGAATCGAATGGCATCAAATAATAAGGAACGGAGAGAGCAATAAGCATATATGGCATCGTGGCTTGAAGATGAAAAGGGACATCGATAGTTAGGGAGTTGGGTACACCCTCTCGGAGTGCTTGCTCAGCCGTATTCGGGCGTACCGATAGGTAAGTGGCGCCTTCAAGCTTCATTTTGAGTTTGAAGATTTTAGATGGAAGGGGCGCCTGCGGTCACTGGAATTGGAAATTGCCATCGACCTCTAGGGGAGTCAGTTCTCGCACGATAAGGTTCGTGCTTGCTGTTATCGGCTTCCACTTGAAATCCTTCCGCGCCATAGCGCGAGAGCAGCATGCTCAAGGCTATTCGTTAACTCTTCGTCTCTTCCCTTCTGTCTTCTTTCTCTCATCTGTCTCGCTCCTCTCTTCTCTTTTCGTGGTGACCGATCATAGCCCCCCGAATTGGATCTGTCGAAATGGAGAGCGAGGGCAATATCGCTACGCAGCAGACACCGCTGCTAGGTTCTCGACCAAGCGACAACACCAGCTTGACCGTGTCCACTGGACCCACCGACGAGTTTTCACATCTTCCCGCTGAAGAGGCAGCGATTCTTCGTGAACAAGTCATCACGTTTGACTCTAATGTCTCGTTTTTCTCCGCTTATCGGTACGCAACGTGGTCCGACAGACTACTCTGTTGCTTCGCGGCATTCTGCGCCGCGGCCGAGGGATCCGTCAGAGCTGTCTTCCCGATCATAAACGGCGCGTTTGCCGAGACGTTCACAAGATTTATTCACTCCCGCGATTTCTACGGTTACTTTGGCGGATACTACAGCTTCATGGAGTTTTATAATTCGCCTTACTTCAACTCGACAGCATACTTCTCCTCCGATTACAACGCTACGGATTATTACAACACTACATTGCCATACGACCCTTCATACTACTATGAGTCGCCTTACTATAAGAGCACTTACAATTTTACGGAAATTCCTGAATACTATTCGCCGGAGGATTTCCAAAGACAGGCCAACTTCGACTCTCTCTACTTCGTCTACATTGCGGTGGCTGAATTTTTGTTGTCGTACTTTTTCACGTTTATTTTCATTGACCGAGGTGAGGTGCTCGCCTCGCGCATCCGTCAGAACTATCTTGCGTCCATCATGAAGCAGAATATTGCGTACTTTGACAAGCTTGGAACCGGCGAGATCGCGACTCGTATCTCGAGTGATACCATGACGATCCAGGATGGCATTTCGGAGAAGCTTGGCTATTTGATTGCGTTTCTTTCGACGTTTGTGTGCGCGTTGATTGTGAGCTATAGCTTGTCGCCAATTTTGGCCGGCTACCTCACCATCATTGCCGCAGTCATCATTGGTTCGTTCTTTTTGGTGTCGTGGCGGATGACGGCTCTGTATAAGCAGGCACTGAACGGCTCGTCCGCCGGAGGTTCGGTCATTGAGGAAGTTCTTTCGTCTATCCGAAATGTCCAGGCATTTGGTATTCAGGATCGTCTTTCCGGTCGCTATGATTACTTCCTTTCGATTTCGCAGAAGTACTCTCTTCACGCCGGATTTTACGCGGGTGCAATCACTGGGGTGTCCTGGTTGGGTCTCTACACCGCTGACGCGCTGGCCTTCTATGTCGGAACTCCCTTGATTTTGGAAAACAAGGTCTCCATCTTGGCGCTGGTTACGATTCTGGCGGCTATTATCCAGGGCATGTTTGCCGTGTGCGCTGTCACTCCCCACGTCCGCGCTGTTAGTGCTGCGGCTTCTGCGGTGAAGAAGATCTACACCACGATTGATCGTGCCTCCGCCATTGACTCGGCCTCTGACAAGGGCATCAAGCTTGACAAAGTCGATGGTGCCATCGAGCTTCGTGACATCAAGTTCATTTATCCTTCTCGTCCTGATGTTGTTGTCATGCAGGATTTCAATCTTAAGATCAAGGCCGGCACAACCGTGGCCCTTGTGGGCGCCAGTGGTTCCGGAAAGTCCACGATCGTCAGTCTCATCGAGCGCTTCTATCGTCCCGTTCGCGGAGTTGTCACGTTTGACGGCGTCAACATCGAGGACTTGAACGTCAGATGGATCCGTCAGCAGGTTGCACTTGTGTCTCAGGAGCCTGTCTTGTTCGCTGGCACGGTCTACGAGAACGTTGCCTATGGTCTTGTTGGCACGAAGTACGAATTCGCTGCGGAGGTCGAAAAGCGTAAATTGGTCGAGGAGGCCTGCGAGCAGGCCAATGCCATGATTTTCATCGACACGCTGCCTAAGGGCCTGGATACTCACGTCGGTGAGCGCGGGTTTTTGCTTTCTGGCGGCCAAAAGCAGCGTGTTGCTATTGCCCGTGCGATTGTGTCGAACCCGAAGATCCTGCTGCTTGACGAGGCTACCTCGGCTCTGGACACCAAGAGCGAGGGCATTGTCCAGGACGCGCTTGACAAGGCTTCGAAGAACCGGACCACCATTGTTGTTGCTCATCGTCTGTCGACCATTAAGGATGCGGATATGATTGTTGTGATGAAGCACGGCGTTATTCTGGAGCAAGGTTCCCACGACGAGCTTATCGCCAAGAAGGGCGAATACTACGATCTCGTGAAGGCACAGAGTGTTGTACAGGAGTCTGAGAAGAAACTGGAGGCGATGGAGGTTTTGGATGGCGTCGAGATCGACAGTGTCGAGGAGATGCTCGACGAGAAGGCCAAGGAGTCTTTCGAGGCGGAAGAGGAAGGTAGCACGAGCTCCGAGGAGGACGTAAAGGAGACGTCGCGTCTGATTTTGTCGCGCACGAAGACTGGACGGTCGATTTCGAGCATGATTGCGTCCGGTCATGTTCAGGAAGAAGAGACAAGGTACTCGTTTGGCCAAATTCTCCAGTTTCTGTGGTCGCTCGGCATCCCCGAGCGCAACATCAATCTGCTTGCCCTGTTCTTCACAATCGTCATGGCTGCCGGCTATCCTTACCTCAGCACTGTGTACTCGAACTCTGTCGACGCACTTGGTGCCGAGCCCGACGAGATGTATCGTCGCATGAGACAGTACAACATCACCTACCTTATTATGGGCGCGATTGGTAATTATTCTCTTTTGCCTTTTTTATTAGCTGGTTAGGCAATTTGCTAATCTGTCAAACAGAACTATTCTGTCCTATCATGGCCGTTGGTCTGTTTTCGTATTCAGGCCAGCGTCTGGTTCGACGCATTCGCATGCGCACGCTCCGTCAAATTGTCCGCCAGGACATTTCGTTCTTTGACAAGACCGAGAACACGGCTGGCGCGCTGACTGCCGCGATCTCAAAGGACTCCGGTGCCATCGAGGGCCTTTCCGGCGCGACACTCGGCCAGATTATCAACTCGATGATCCTGCTTTTCGGCGCCATTGGTGTGTCGCTTGGTATCTCGCTCAAGCTTACGGCTGTCACGAGTCCGACGATTCCGGTTTTGCTTGCTGCAGGCTTTTATCGGTTCTACCTGCTCGCGAAGCACCAGGAGCGCGTCAAGGCCGCGTTCACGCGCTCGTCCTCGTACGCGAGCGAGGCGGCGTCGTCGATCAAGACCGTCGTGTCCCTGACGCGAGAGCAGGACGTCGTGGCTACCTACAGCAGCGCGCTGGACAGTCTGTACCAGATGAGCCGCAGCCAGAACAACAAGTCGGCGTTGCTGTACGCGGCCGCGCAGGGCATCGTGTTTTTGATCCAGGCGCTGATGTTCTGGTACGGCAGCACGCTCGTGCGCACGGACAGCTACTCGGTCTTCATGATGTTCACGGCTGTCATCAGCGTCGTGAACGGTTCGCAGAACGGCTCGATCGTGTTCTCGTACGCGAACGACATGGCCAAGGCGTACGACTCGGCCGGCAACATCCGCCGGCTGTACGAGACCGAGCCCGTCATCGACTCGTGGAGCGAGGACGGCTATGTTCCGACCGAAGTGAAGGGTGACATCGAGTTCAAGAACGTGCACTTCCGGTACCCCACCCGGCTCCAGGTTCCTGTTCTGCGGGGCCTGAACCTGTCGGTCAAGAAGGGCCAGTACGTCGCCCTGGTCGGCGCGTCCGGCTGCGGCAAGAGTACCACGATCGGGCTCGTCGAGCGGTTCTACAACCCCTTGTCCGGCCAGGTCCTGCTAGACGGGATGGACATCTCGGAGCTGAACATCAACGCCTACAGGAGCCACATCGCGCTTGTCCAGCAGGAGCCGACGCTGTACTCGGGCTCCGTGCGCGAGAACGTCAAGTACGGCAGCCTGACGGAGGTGTCGGACGAGAAGATGTTCGAGGTCTGCAAGCAGGCCAACATCCACGACTTCATCATGTCCCTGCCGGCCGGGTACGACACGATGTGCGGCGCGAAGGGCTCGCTCTTTTCCGGCGGCCAGAAGCAGCGGATCGCGATCGCGCGCGCGCTGGTGCGGGACCCCAAGATCCTGCTGCTGGACGAGGCCACGTCGGCGCTCGACAACGAGTCCGAGAAGATCGTCCAGACCGCGCTCGACAACGCCGCGAAGGGCCGCACGACGATCGCGATCGCGCACAGGCTGAGCACGATCCAGAACGCCGACATCATCTACGTGTTTGAGAACGGCCGGGTGCTCGAGAGCGGCACGCACCAGGAGCTGCTGGCGAACAAGATGAAGTACTACGAACTGGTGAAGCTACAGTCATTGGAGTCGAATTAGATTTCGTTTTGTTTGTTTTGTTGCATTTCATTTTCGTCTTTTTTTGCTTCCTAGGTTTTTATTACAACGCTGTACACACTCACTTTCGTTAAAACTCGCCGTGTATATTTTCTTTTTGTCATTTTGATTGGGTATCTCATTGTTTGTCATTACGGTCTTTAGATTTTTTTTCCATGCTGCTTACAGCGGCTGTTGGCATTGTTCGAGTATAGAATATAGACATTGTTAATTTGAAAAATTGTAGAGGTACCATGACAACTCACTCGACTGACGACGCTGTTTGCTTTGTCTGTCTGTACAAGTACATACATACATTGGCTTGTTGTGGTCTGCGCGTGCCGTTCCTCTTCAGCGCCCGTCGGTTCGTCGTTCTTGTGACACACTCGACACTCTCGTAAGTTGTCCATCGCATTGTTCAGACTTCATTGGCAATTCAACTTGCTAGGAACTCCTATTTTGTTTTCAATCACGTATCATCCATCTATTTAGTATGATGTTCTAATGTTGGTCAATCGCATGTTCTAATAATGCAATTGCATTGAGCCCTGATTCGCCCAGTTCTCTTGAAGTCGTTTATACTTGTCTAACGCAAACATTGCTCCACCCGCTGGTGGTACCCGCCCCGTTCCTACCTCTCAGTCTATTTCAGCCCACTCCTCCAGTTCTCGAACGACAGCTTCGAGACTGACATCTTCGACGGGCAAGCGACCCGCCGCCGTCGGGTTCGAGATGCGTCGGCTCCACCCTACTTATCCTGAGTGCGTTCTGGTCGAGCAGCCTGAGCACAAGACACGAGTCAGGCACGAGACGGGACGGCTGCGGCATCGCTGGCGGACGTCGTCCAGGGGTGCCTCCTCCTGGCGTGCCGTGAGCTGCCGCTGCGGGAAGTGCCAGGGACCAGTGCAAGCCCTGCTCGGTTGCGTAGTCCATCCACGGCCGGGAGAGGACCTGCGGCAGGTTTTCGACTGCAGGTGCTGTAACATTGTTAGTCTTTGTGTCAGACGTAGCAAAATAGAGCATATTTACCAATCACCTCTCGCAATTTCTTGCGGGCAACCTCATAGGGCCGCGCTTGGCGGCGCCTGCGCTCTTCTCCTGGTCTGCTTGAGTCCTCGGCACCTGCGACGGCTGGCTTTTCAACATCTGCCGCCACAGTGATCCGCAGCTGGGGCGACCCGGCGGTCGCAAATGACAGGCACGCGAGGTTTTTGACCGGACGCTGCATGACATCGGTCGCAAGGCGCGTGCCCGCGGCGTGCGGTTCGCTGAGAGTGCTGTCAGCGCTGGTCGAGCGCGGGATTACGACGAGATGATATTCGCAGTTACGCGTCCCAGGGACACCCTGTCCTGTGTCGTCTTTAGTATATACGGACGAGAGCCCACGGAACAGTCACACGCCGCAACATACCGCCTCGTCGTTGAAGCTCTCGACCATGCAGGCTACGCCAGCCGGCGCGCGACCTCGGCCGGGCCCAATGTCCGCGAAAACTCGCGCCTGGCGCAGTCGCCCATGCTCGCCCACTCCCGGCCGATCGTTTCCATCGGTCGTGCCGGCGCCTCGGACACGCCGTCCGGACGGGGCGGTTGTTGCGGTCCGGTCGACCTTCGAAGGCGCGCTGCTCGACAATGACGTTCCACAGCGAGCTCAGTCGTCTCTGTGGTCTCTTTTCCCTGAGATTCTCAAGGATATCAAAATACGACGGCGCATCAGCCGCGGGTTCGGTAGATTCTGTGGACATTTTCTATATGGTTTCTGTAATGAAGGCTGGCTGAGTTCCACGACCTCTGTGTGGCCAAGTTGCTGAGACACCCCCTGGGGTCATCCCATATTGTGGGGTAAGATGGTGATAATATGCTCCACGCCGGTGAATTGAATATAGACGTAATTTTTCGCTTGATGGTACATGATATTCTTTTCATACATTGCATGGATATTTGCTGATTTATGTTTACAACTATGACATCAAATACCAGAAATATAGGAGGAGGGGAGGGGCGCGAACAGCTATGATATGATACAAAAGGTTTATTCGTCCCTGAATCTTTAAACTTTCTCACGAGAACAGCCATCCCTTATTCATTTGGCAACTTGCTTCGATCTCTTGCCTCACTCGACACACAGCACACGACACACAATGCCTCCGAAAGCCAGCAGACAGCGAGCCAAAAGAAGGAGGACTGATAGACGCGACCGTGCAGTGCGCGAAGCCGAGCAGGGCCAAGCAGTGCCCGACGAGACCACGCAAGCAGTGCCCGGCGGAGCCACGCAAGCAGCAGTGCCCGGCGAGGCCACGCAAGCCGAGCCCGAGGAATTAAGCGACGAGTGGTCCGACGACGACGACAACGACGAGCCCGACGAGGCCACCAGGGAAGCCATGCGAGCCGGGGTGGCCGCGTTTATGGCCGAACAACTGCGCAGTCGCCTTGCTCGGGCCGGTCACCTGCACAACCATCCGCCGGCAACGATTGAGCCCATGTTTGGGGACGACGACCAGGATGACAACGCGGAAGACTCCATGGACGACTCGAACGAGATCCCGGACGAGGACGACGACGACCTGCCGCCTGCAGTGGCCGCCCGGAACCGCAAGCGCCGGGAGAAAGCCGATTTCGACAAGGCGGCGGCGTGCTTCAGGGGCAAGGACTGGCTGCCGACGCTGGTTCGCGCCTACACGGAATGGGCGCTGCGGCCGTGCCGGCCCGAGAGAACTACTGATCCCGAGATCACGGACTTCGGGGCGCGTGATGTGAAGACAAAGGTTGTGCTGGTGGAATACACGGACGTGAAGATGCTGGAGACGGCGGACATGGAGCGGCTGATTCGACTCGGCTACTTTCCCACGTCGTACGAAAAGATCACGATGGCCATCGACATCGATCTTCTCGAGGTGCTCGCGATGCAGCGAATCCACGGCATCGGGTCAATTACCAAATATGCGCGCGGTCTTCAGCTCGGCCTGGAGAAAAGATGCTTCTGGCCTCTGCCGGGGGTGGGGCGACGATTGGCCCGCACCTATTATGATTTTCTTGAAGTTCACAAGCAGGCCGCGTTGTTGCAGATGGAGGGTCAGCGAGAATGATTTTGTTGTCGTGAGGTGTCGATAGATTTTGTATTAGTTTGCAGCTATCTACATAATCCGGCTCTGTAGTCACGTAGGAGCCCACGCCGAAGAAAGGATCCGGCTCTTCCAAATCCCTGCAATCTCTGTCCAGCCCGCCTTTCAAGGTCGGAGGTGGATTGGCAGAAACGACGTTGCAGCCATTACCGTCGAAGGCAGTTTCCAATTGTATCGTCCATTCGACAAATTGTTAGGTGCGGGTATTATTTGGTTTGAATGCCGAGTTGACTTGGTGGAGGATACTGGGTTGGTTTGGCCCGACAAACGAAATTGACACAAGTCTTGACTTGAGTTGAAATCATGCAATCTGCCTGCGCAGGATATCCAAAGCAGAGCCAGGCACGAAGCTGGCCCTGGATCAACGGACGGCGAGAGTATCGAGCGAGCGCGGGCATCCAAAAACCTCTTTAGAATCGCAGACAAGAAAGCAACCAATTCCAACGCAAAGAACAGCCCTTGCACGGGTCTTCGATAAAGCGGCGGCAGCCCGCTACGGACTCTCGCGAAACGGTTGCCGACATGCCGAGCAGCTGCGGGCGAGGGCCCATCGAGCAGATTAGCGAGAATGCGTAAGACGAGCTCCGAGTCGACGTGGCGGACTAGGCGGAGGACGCGGCGGAGCACCGGCAACGGGAAGCCCCGCCCCGAGTCGCAAAAGATCGTGATGCTGCATGCAAAAGCGTTAGCGTCAACGTCTTCACAACATGCCGCGAAAACAATTCCGCGATCAGAAATAGTCGCAACGACGACGTCTTGAGCTAGAGCTAACGCAAGCTCTCTCGCGCAGAACGGGCGAGGCGACAAAGCCGGCGGGTCGGTCCGGTCGATCGAAAAAGGACTCTCTCGGCTGCCCCGTTCTCTCTTTTTTTTTGTTTAATGTGGATAGATGGGACGAGATGGTGTAGTCGGAAGACACTAGGTATAGAGAACGATGCGCGGCGCCTTTTGTTGGCCCTCTGAGACCCATCTGGTTCGCCGACGACGAAGTCAAAAAGAAATTAGGATTTCAGACATATGGACATGTCTTAAGACCAGACGTGTCTTAAGACCGGCCACGTCTTGTTCAGGCTGCCCGAGAGAAAGATAAGACCCTTCTGAATCCCCACCACTTTAGCGAGAGTTGTCTAAGCATGTATTGCATTTCATCGGCTTGCTTTCATCGGCCCTGGAAGAGAGAGAACAGTCGTACGGGAACGACACTGGTTCCCGAGCAGGCTCCTGCTCGGCGCGATTCTGTGGTCGCTAAAGACTACACTGCCGCCCTGGATTCGGCGGTCATTAATAGTGACGAGTGACGGCAGCGACGGAAGCCATAATAATATGATGACGAGCCGGCCGGCGAACGGAACAATCCCACATCTACGCGATGCGCGTTTTTGTGTTAGGGTTTGAACTTTGTTTTTCTACGGTTTAATGTCAAGGTTTAGGTTTTCAATAGCATGTCGACACGGCAGTGCTTGTGTCGCAATAGGTTTTTTACCCTGTTCGTCCCGCCGACGGGCACAAACTCTAGGGTTCGCTCCCGCACCGGCCGCAAAACAGGCCGGACCAGGGGGGGCCAATTGGGCCCGCATGGGACCGGGAGGACAATTGCCCATCCGGGCTGCTGCGGACCAATCACTGCCGCCGGATTGCCAGGTTGCGTCGGCAACAATCGGTTGAAATTTCCTTCGGGCGCCAACCGATGCAGCGAGCCAGGGGACGACGGCCCAGGAGACCCCGGAATTGCCATGCCCGCGCGGACGGGGTGCTGCCAAGACAACCGGCGAGGCTGTCCAATTTGCGAGACAACTGCAATTTTTATATCATACATTGTAACAGACTCCTCCCCGGTCAGCATTTTATCTCCCTGAAATTTGCTTAAGCAAATTCGTCATGGCTATATTCGCTCAACAGATTTAATGAAAATGGCTGCTTTCTTTGCGATAGGCCCCCCCTGGAGTCTTACGAGCTGATCAGCAAAACGGGGACAAGGTTCATTGCTGGAGCATTGACCAGGCACAAAATGCACCAACTCGGCGCTAGGCTGCAATTTGTGCTGACTAGCCGAGGCTCGCTCGCTGGGCAGCGCCCTTTGATTGATGCCACGAGAGACAAAATAAATACATCGAGGGAGAAGAAGTAGAAGACTTGCAGCAAAACCACAATTTCGTGCATGAACACTCCAGATCTTGCATTTGGTCTGGCCAATGCGGGAACGTTTATTTATAAAGGTATAAATATTCTCGGGGTGATTGATTGCAAATGCCAGTGGTATGATAGAACAGACAGAACGAGCAACACGATGGAGTTTTGTATACGGTTTTCTGAGAAACTTCCTCGTCTGTGACTTCTTATGTGATTTTTTTTCCTACTGAGCGGTATTGTTGTACAAGCCCATATATGTATGATATACTCTGCGAATCCTCACCATCCTAGACTCGACGGTTCGCTCAGAAGTCCTCGAATGCGCAAAAGCATTTGGCCTCCTCATTCAGTTGTGTCCCCTGAACTAGAGATACCAATAGCTTTGTCTCACGTCTAAAATAAAGGGCTCCAAATGTTGTTGGCCAAACATGACCAGACAGCAAGATTGAGCTCGACTTGCGAGTTTGATTTTCTCTGCCCCGAGGATTGGTTGACTTGCCGCTCTATGCGGCCGGCCCCCCCTCCGGATTGAAGAGAAGATCTGCGTGCTCGTTGTGACTATGGCACGACGAAGCATATTTCAATTTCTCACAACACTGCTCTTGCGGAACGGCCGACCGCGAGGCGCGTCATTTTGCGAGCGCGATTCAAATACGCAATCTAGTTATATAAGCATGGGGCTTGGCATGCCATTTTGTTTTTGACCGCGGCGTGTGAGACCGATTCAGCGGCGAGGTTTGACACCCGCCCTCCGGCGACCGGACCACCGTGTCTTGGAATGGACCCCTCGTCGTCTCCACCGCGATGTGTCCGGTCTGCGGGCTTCTCGTGGGTGTGGTTCTCGAGAGAGGGACTAGAATGGATGACGGTGTTGGCTGCGCTGCGGTGTCGTCAGGAGTCGGAGATCACACTATATACCCGCCCACGATTAAGACAAGACACGGTGAATAATGACGACGATGGCCGCGAGAGAGAAACGCGAGGCTGTGCAAGAGCAAGAGTTCTATTAAAATAGCCCGTCAGTTCAGCTCTCGTGCGCGCGGCCCTCGAGCTGGACGAGAGAGAACTGGCCGAACACCGCATACGCACACGGCCAGCGCGGCAAGGTTTCTGACTTGCCTAGCGGTTCGCCAAACATTTGCTGCGCGTTTGAAAGTCAAGGTCAAGCCCGCAACAGCGGACTTTAGTGAGATCGCAGGTCGCGGGAGATTCGCGCTCCATGCCGCAGCAAGCAGCCGCACGGGCCCCGTCGCGGGCGAACACGAGGCTGATTGTGTGTGTGCGAGTCTCGCAGGCAGCGAGGATCGATGGCCTTCTCTGCGGCTGATTCGAACAGGCGACAGACACACTAGAGATCTGCCGTGCGTTTTCAGCAAAACTGAGGTAGCAGTGGGCCAACCTGCAGACTAGACTATCGATATTCTTGCATGGCATTGCGCAGGTTTTCGTCATGTATGCGACAGAACAGGCCGGGCCGTCCTCCCAGCCGAGCAGAGCCCAGCGAGAGGCACTTCCGGCCGGCTGGGGCTGGGGCAGGTTTTGGGCGAGGATTGTGTGAGTGTGTGTGTTTGTCTTGGCACCGGCGATGGCGAAATAAACAGGGTTTTCCATGGCGCTTGGCAGCCAGAACTCTAACCTTAAACGCGTCGGCCGCCGGGCGATCCCGCGTGTCTTGTTGTTTTTGTCTTTTGTCGTCGACGTCGTCCGTGTCGTCCGTGTCGTCCGTGTCGGGACGGGGTCATCGTGCGGCAGCAGCGCGACACACCGGCGGCGGGTGCCGGCCACTGGCCAATGCGCCGCACGGTGGCCAGCTCACGTGCCGGGCTGCGGGCTGGCGCTCGTCGGGTTGTTGCAGCGGCAGCCCGGCCCGCCGAGCGTGAGGACACAGCAGACCGGGTGGCTGTGTGATCTGCGGCCATTGCTGGCAGCGGGCGGCCATTGGGGGGGAGGACGGCAACCGGTGGTTCGGGACGGCAATGGGGAAGGGATGGGGCATAATTAAGGTCCCGCGCCCAGTATGTCCCGTGAGGCCCGTGAGGCCTCGACACGGCCTGCTGCTTGCTGCTGCTGCTGTTCGTACTGCCTGCCAGCTAACTATGATACACAGATTCTGTCGCTGTTCGCGCCCGGTCAGCAGCGACAGAAGCGACTGCGATTCTGCAGCAAAACAAAGACAGACGACCAGCAACCGAGCAACAAAACCGCACGCCCAAAAACGCCAGCGGCCACGCCAGCCAAAACACCAACCCACGATCTCGTGTGCTGCTGCGAAATCCCGGCGCGTGAAGACGGCGCCTTCTCCTTTATATAGCTCTCGCGCTGCCCCTGCAGCCCTGCGACTGCCGCCTCCTCCCCCCCTTTCCAATACCCCCTTCTCCTCCTCCTCCTCCGCCTCGTCCAAACCCCCCGCAGCCGGCCCCAAATGCCATGAACCCGTCCCGGCCGTCCGTCATCGGCTGCTCCGACCCCCGCGGCGGCGAGGCCTCGCCCTTCACCATCTACATCGGCGCCCACGCCGACCTCGTCGCCGCCCACGCCCAAGTCCGCGTCGTCTTCGGCTCGTCCCTGCGCTGCCCGGCCACCGTCACGCCCGCCGCCCAGCCGCCGCCCGCCGCGGCCGCGCCCGCGTTCCCGCACTACTTCGCCGTCACCACCACCGTGCCGCGCTTCCCCGACCCGTGGCTGAACCAGCCCGTCGCGGTCTTCCTCGCGCTCGACGACAGCAACGGCCGCGAGATCTCGGTGCATGCGACGGACTACATCTCCCAATCGAACCAGCCCCAGCCCCAGCTGCCCCTTCTCCCGTCGCTGTCCCAACAGCAGCAGCAGCAGCTGCTCCATCAACAACACCAACAGCAGCAGCAGCAGCAACAACGACTGCAACTGGGCCATGAGTTGCCTCCGACACTGACTCATCCGCGCTCGTTTACACAGCAGGAGCAGCAACAACAACAACAACAGTCACCTCAGCTTCAGCTACAGCACCAACAGTACCAACAACAGCTCCAGCAACAGGCATACCGACGAGGGTCATCGTACGAAGTCTCGCCAACAAACAGCACAATGCCGCCGTCATACGACGCCCACCCGCACCAAACCCAGCAGTCAAACTATGCATACGGAGCCCCCGACACGGGCCTGTTTTCGCAGCACGCTCCCCCCCGCGACTCCCGATACGCCTACTACCCCCAGATCCCCGGCGCGCTGCCGCCAGCAGCAGCTCCCTTGCCGTCCGTCCATTCGTACTCGAGCTTGTCGCCGATTCAACAGGCTCAAGCACAAGCGCAAGCACAGGCACAGGCACAGCAAGCTCAGGCTCAAGCTCAAGCGCAAACTCAGGCACAAGCTCAACCTCCCCCGCCGAGTCCTGCGTCGACAGCATACGGCACGGCATATGCGATGCGGCCGTCACCTGCTTCCGTGCGTTCGCTTCCTTCTTCGCTGGCCGACGAGCATGACGACGCCAACACGCCCGTGCCGTACCTCTACCGCACGTCGACGCTGCCCAACGGCGGCAAGAGTGCGGCCGACCCCGGCGGCAATGGCCACGCACCGCCGGCCAGCTTGTTACCCGGGTCGCGCTCCGCCAACAGCGCGTCGTTGCAGGTAGCCACGAACCTGGCAGACCTCGTCAAGAACTGGACTGCCGACGAGTGGAAGGCGAAACGGCGCCTCGTCAAGTTCAATTACACCCAACGGGGCGCGAACATTCACGTGACCGCCACGCCCATCAGTCAGAAGGACTACGTCTCGAGCATCCAGGCGACGCAGCCGCGCACGGCGGCCGGCAGTCTCGGCACGCCCCGCGGCGAGGGCGAGTGCGTCATCTCGTGCATCTTCTGGGCCGGGAAGGAGCAGTATTACGTCACGAGCGTCGACTGCATCGCGCTCCTCGAGCAGATCGTGTCCGCGCGGTTCAAGGTCGAGGAAAAGAACCGGATCAGGCGAAATCTGGAAGGCTACCGTCCCGAGACCGTCTCAAAGGGCAAGGCCGACAGCGAGCAGTTCTTTAAGCTCATTATGGCGTTTCCTAACCCGAAGCCGCGAAACATCGAGAAGGACGTCAAGGTGTTTCCATGGCTTGTCTTGGGCCCCGCTTTGAAGAAGATTGTGAGCAAATACGTATGTCTCTTCTTCCATCCATTTATTGAAGTAAAAAAAGAGACGCACTACTGACCTGACCTTGCAATAGTCGGCCAGCTACACGCAACTGCCGTGGCCGGACAACCCATATGGCCGCGTGTCGCCGCCCCAGCAACCCGCGTTGATGCCTGCCGCCGCGGGGCAGAGCAGCAGCACGCCGTCGCTGCTGCACGCGTCGGGTTCTGGCCTGCTGCCGCTGCCATCGACGCAGACCATGGCCGGGCCGATGGCGGGCCCGGGCGCGAGCGACGCCGGACCGACACAACAGCAGCAGCAGCAGCAGCAGCAGCCTGCCGGCACGAGAGTGTCGGTCTGGGACGGGGCCGATTACTATGCGCACTAATCGTATGTTTTCTGTTATGTCTTTTGTGTTTTTTTTTTTAATTTTTGTTTTCGTACATGATGATATATATGACTGGGCATGGTGTATAATATATTTGAGATTTGTTGTCGATTCGTGTCTTGCTGTCACCTTTTTTTTTGTTTGGCGTTCGTTCTGAGTCTCTTTGGTGTTTTATACAGTTTCTGCTTTATTTGATTTCCTCTCCGTGTGACTATATGACAAATGTTTTGGAGGAATTTCGTTTTTGTTTTGGCTTATTTTTGAGGCGATCGGGGAGTTGGCAGTACACGTTCTACAACTTTGTAATAACGATGTGTTTTTCATGGTTTTGTGTTTCCTACTGTAGGACAGGCTGAGAATGATAATAGCAAATGGCGTGCTTACTAGTATTCAATTGGTTTAAAGTAAAGAAAAGAAACCAGACCTGTCGCAAAACATGTTTCTCATTTGATTCAAAGACTGCGGCTTCCTAGATGCGCGACCTGGCCGAGTCCGGCTCGTCCGGCGCGTCCGCGGTGGTGCTGACCATGACGACGACCTTGCCGACGCGGTCGGGCGCGAGGAGCGCCTTGAACGCGTCCTCGAGCGCGCCGAGGCCGCCGGCGAGCAACGTGCCGACGACGGGCACGAGCTTGGTGCGCGCGACGAGCGCGAGCATGTCGGCGAACTCGCGCCGCGAGCCCATGGTCGAGCTGAGAAAGTCGACGTGCTTGAGCACGGCGGCCATGCCGACCTCGACGGCCGGCCGCACGGTCATGCCGTAGCACACGTACCTGCCGCCCGGCCGGAGCGCGCGCAGCGCGGTCGCGAACGTCGGCCCGCCGGCGGAGTCGACGATCACGTCGGCCGCGCCGTCGCGCACGCCGTGGTCCTTGAGCAACCCGACGAGGTCCTTGCCCCAGTCGCCGCCGCCGCTCGCGGCCGACGGTGCCGAGTACACGACGCCGGCCTCGGCGCCGAGCCTCGCGACGGCAAAGTCGACCTTGCGCTGCGAGCCCGCCGTCACAAACACGCGCGCGCCGGCCGCGGCCGCGATCTGGACCGCGAGCGCGGCGACGCCGCCGCCGGCGCCGGTCACGACGACGACCTTGCCCGGCCCGGCGCCGCCGCGCGAGACGACCGCGCGGTACGCGGTCAGGCCGGCGAGCGGGAGCGCGGCCGCCTGCGCGTCGGTCAGGTGGGCCGGGCACGGCGCGACGAGGCCGGCGTCCTCGAGCGCGACGTAGTCCGCGAACGTCCCCGTCGGGTAGAACTTTGTGCCGCCGAGGATGGCAAAGGCCGCGCCGGGCTCGGGCGCGTCCGGCGCGGCGTCCCAGCCGCGGGCCGGGTACACGAGCACGCGCTGGCCGAGCAGGGTCTCGGGCGCCTGTCCCTTGACCGCGACGACCGTGCCGACCGCGTCCGAGCCGAGCGGGACGCCGAAGGTCGTGCCCGGGTACAGGTGCTGGCGGATGAAGTGGTCGCGGTGGTTGAGCGCGCAGGCGGCGACCCTGACGAGCACCTGCGCGTCCGCGTCGGCCGCGAACGTGAGCGGCGTGTCGTGGTTGTGCACGAGCGGGTAGTAGACCTTGCCCGGCGCGCCGGCGACCTTGGAGATCGCGACGGAGTGGTACGTGTCCGGCAGCGGCTCCGTCGCGGTGATTCCTGCGGCGGCGGCGGTCGACATCTTTCGCAGCGGAGAGGAGGACCTGCGGTAGAAGGAGGCGGCGGAGGAGGACGTGGACGCGGACGAGCAGGCTGTCGTCGACTGCAGTATAAGCCGCCGGACGGCGGAAACGGTCGCGGACGCCAGCGTGTATTTGGAGGCCAGCGACGACGGCGATTACGATTCGGCCGCTTCACGCGTTGCAGCCCAGCAGCCTCGCCGGCCATATATCCTGTCCCGGGCCTCTACAAGACTACAAGGACCCCCCCAGCCAGCATCGGGAACCTGGCCGGCTTCTGTGTGGTTGGTTCCCTCCAGACAATGGCAGGAGGGGGGCCGGTGGTCGGGCCGGCCACGCCGTTCTCGGCCTCGGATTAGTTGAAGTGTTCGGACCCCGCGTTTCAATTTAAGGCCCAGGTCAGCCCCACCGCCCCCACCTTGGCACGTGACACGCCCTGCTTGGAGTTCCAGTCGCCCGCAAGTTCGCGGGTGGTCTTCCGATGTTTCGTGAGTTGCGCAGGCCAGGCGTCTACATCATGTACTACATAAATCATATATATATATATAGTCGTCTGAGCATCGTCTCGTTTATTTCATTTTATAGTACGCGCACACCCAAAAGACAAAATACGATATATCCCATCCCATCCTACAGCTCGCTTAAGGGTTCTCCTCGACGAACTTGATGCCCTTGGCGATGTTCTTCTTCAGGTCGACCTTGGCGGCGTCGACGAGCGTGACCTCGTACTCGCTGAGCGGGCCGAGCGGGTGGATCGTCTCCGCGCCGGACGGGCCGAGCGTGACCTTGGACGCGAAGAACTCGATGCCCTCGCTCTTGAACAGGGGCGAGTCGACGTAGGTCGGCTCGGTCACGGGCGTGCCCGAGATCGCGGTCAGGACCGAGTCCGTGAAGCGCGCGGCGGCCTGGGCCATCGAGAGCGTGGCCGAGCCGGCGCCGTCCTTGGCCTTGACGACCTCGTCGCCGCCGAACTGGATGCGGTTCACGAGCGCGTCGCGGACCTCGCCCGCGATGCCGGGGTGGTTCGACTGCGAGAGCAGCGGCACGATGGTGACGCCCGAGTGGCCGCCGACGACGGGCACGGGCTCGGCCTCGGGCGCGGTGCCCTGGACCTGGGAGATGAAGCGCGAGGCCCGGAGCACGTCGAGCGTGGTCACGCCGAACAGGCGCTTGGGGTCGTACACGCCCTTGGACTTGAACACCTCGGCCACGATCGGCACGGTCGAGTTGACCGGGTTCGAGATGATGAGCACGAACGCCTTCGGCGCGTACTCGGCGGCGGCCTTGGCGAGGTCCCGCACGATCGACGCGTTCGTGTTGAACAGGTCGTCGCGGGTCATGCCGGGCTTGCGCGGGATGCCGGCGGGGATGACGATCACGTCCGTTCCCGTCAGCGCCTTGCTCAGGCCCTCGTCCGCGGGCAGGTAGCCGGTCACGGTCGAGTTCGTCGGCACGTGCGACACGTCCGCGGCGACGCCGGGCGCGCCGCGCAGATCGTACAGCGCGAGGTCGGTCACCTTCGTGTTGAGCTTCAGCAGAAGCGAGAGGGGCTGGCCGATACCGCCTGCATGCATCCCATTCGTGTCAGCGGACTTGCTCGGATCACCCCCCACAGGAAAAGAAATACGCACCAGCAGCGCCGAGAACGGTAACCTTGTAGGCCTACATGCGACAATCCGCCGTCAGCACGTCTCGAAAATGACAATTGCACTGCACTGCATTGCACTGGCACGAGAAACGCCAATTGCAATTGCACAACCGCCGGGGTGCGGCATGGCGAACAGCACGCAGGAACAACTCACGGTCGCGGCGGTGGACGAGAACGCGCGGCGCTGGGCCTGGGCGAAAACAGAGCGGGCAATCAAAACCATTGTGTGTGTGTGTGTGTGTGGACGAGGAAGACGAGAGGTGAGTACGGGATTCGGAAGGGAAGGGAAGGGAAGGGAAAGAGAACTATAAACGAAAGGCCAGAACACCGAGGAAGAAGGCGCGCAAAAAGCGGCGGAAGGGAAAAACCGACCCGCGAAATTGCCGTCCAATGAGCACCCCGCACCGCCCTCCCCAGCCACGCCGGCCCGGCCAATCCCGGCCCGCCCTCCGAGCCCCACCGCACCGCCACATGCGGCGCGGCGCGTTCTCGGGCTCCCACACAACGAACAACGCAATTGTCACCGCAATATATGCAAACATCACGGCAGCCGCGGATAGTTCATAATCAATTTTGGCCCTTTTGTCTAGCCTCGTCGTAATAATATTTCCAGGCTATCATACTCCCCAATATGTACTCCACGCATGCAGCTTCGGCCAGTTCCCCCCTACAAACACCGAGTAAAACAGACATATCAATTACTTCCGAGCACCCCCGTCGCTCGAAAACCCAGGCTTCGTCTCCTCGTCCGGCTTCATCAGCAGCCCGTGAAACCGGTTGCGGTACGCGTTGTAGTCGAAGCTCTTCGCCCGCTGCTGCCACTGGGCGACTCCACCCGGCCTGCTGGGCGGCGCCGCGCCGTCGTCCGCGCTCGGCTTCTGCGTCGCGCCCGGCGGCACGTCGGCCAGCTTCTCGCCCGTATTCTTCGCGAGGGCCGCGAACGCGGCCGCGTCGTTCGTCGCGCTCCGCCGGCGCAACAGGTCGTTCTCGATCTCCTCCGGCACGATCCGCGAGGTAGCCGAGCCTTCCGGGCTCAGCGGGACCGTCGCACTCGAATGCAACGGCGGCTGCGTGTCGTACGTCGGGCCCTCGTCGTCTGACTCCGGCAGCGCCCCGCTGTAGAACGTATGCGCCAGTGATCCCCGATTGTAGTGCATCTTCGGGAACGTGTGGTACTCGTCGCCGCCAGGCGGCGAGGTCGCCGGCTGCGTCGCCGTCCTGCTATTGCCGCCGCCTCCGAACTTGAACTCCGCCAGGTGGTGCTCTAACGCTGCCAGCGGGCCGGTGTGCTGCTGCTCGTGCTTCTTGTCCTCGTCGTTCGCGGCGCCAGAATGGGCCAGCGGCGCACTTGCTGCGCCGGGCGGGGACATCTCGCCCGAATTCTTGTCGCCCTGGGAGCGCGCCAGCTCGCTTTCGTAGTATGTCGACGACCGTCGGGTCGCGTACGTCAGCCGCGGCGGTGTGGGCTCGGTGTCGGACGACTCGTCGCTGTCTTCGGCGTAAAATGGCGGGTTCGTTGCCAGCGACCGATTATGCAACTGGTCGGGCGGCGTGTAGCTCTCGATCGACGTTGCCGATGCGTCGTTGCTTGCAGGTTCCAGTAGCGATCGTGTGTTGCTCCCCGCGGCCGAAAAGGTGTAGTGCGACCTGTCGTAAACCGGCGTTTTCGCTTCATGTGCGTGATGCTGGCGGTGGCCAAGTCCGTGCAGCGGACCATGGTGGTGAAGCGAGTGGTGATGTTGGAAGTCCTGTGGCGGGGACTGTTCCGGCGCGGGAAGCTGTTCCGGCTTGTCCTTGTGTATCAGATGCGACAGGAACGGGTGGGGATCATACAGCATCCACTTTGTGTCCTGCACATGCCGCGGCTGATCCGCCACCATCGACTCCTCGTTCTCGCTCGTGATGCTCACGTTGCTCTTGGGCCACTTGGCCGAGTCCACCACCGACACGCGGTGCTGGATCCCGTGCGGGCTCGACTGCGACGCCAGGCTGGCGCGCTTCGTCCGGGCGTGCGGTGGTGGGTGCACGCCTTGCGCGGGCGGCGCCTCGGACTCGGAATCGGACGGCTCCGCGGACGAGTATCCCGAGTTCGCGTTGCCGGTCGACGGCACGGTCAGATGGCTGAGCAGGTGCGCGCCGCGCGCGTGATCGAGATGGTGGTTGACGGCGGAATGGTGTTCCTGTGGCGAGTGCTGCGGATCGGACGCTGCCCGATCCGGCGGCGTGCCGTCTGCGGGCATTGTTGAAAGAAATGATGTGTGCAAATCTGTGGTTAATGAAATAAGCAGATCGAAGTCTGAAAAGACTCGAAGATATATAGACGAATAAAATCTAGCGAGATCGCGAGAGAGGGAAGACCAAGAAGGAACGGGACGGGGGTCCTTTAAGCCTGGGGGCGCGCCCGAGTCGCCTGTCGATATGAGCGGCACGTGACGGGCCCTGGGACGTTAAGCGATTCCCAATACGGCGGCGCCCGTTCCCCTTTTTGGCAGTGCCCTGTTCGTCGTTGCTATTGTCTTGCCAGTGCGATTGTTTGCTGTGAAAAAGATATAAGCCACCCGCGGCAGCCCGTCTGCGCCGGCCGTGTCTTGTCGGTGCAACGGAAGTCCTTTTGATCCCGTCCTTGTTTGTTTTTGGTTGTCGTTTGGATCTTGCCTGGTCAAAGAGGCAAAGCAGAATCACTGGACAGAAAGAAGCAAACGTTCGCATAATAACGTGACACTAGGTTTTGTTCGCCGCACGTGAGCACGCGTGTCGATTAATCTGATCCGATTCCACGTCATCCCCGCGGTTGTTTTGCTTTGACCGCATTCGGGCAATTATTTTTTTTGCATGCCGGTCGAGCTCGCACTCAAGCGCCACGGCGCCTTCTTTCGGCACTGTCTCGAGGTGCTTCCCTCCGCCTACACCCCGACCGACGCGACGCGTCTTGCTCTTCTGTTCTTCTGTGTCTCCGCGCTCGACCTCCTCGGGCTTCTGCCCTTCGACGCCGACGAGCCCGACAGCACCGCCGCCGCCGCCGCAGCAGCAGCAAAGGGCAAGATCCCGGTCGAGCTCACGCAGAAATGGCGCGCCTGGATAATAAACAGCAGTCTCCTTCCCACCCGCGACGGGTTCAGGTGCTCGCCGTCGCTCGCGCTGCCGGCCTACTCGCCGTCGGATGCGAGCGACAGCCCGGCGGCCGCGCTCGACTACGACCCCGGCCACGCGGCCGGCACGTACTTTGCGCTCGCGACCCTGCTCATCCTGCGCGACGACCTCGCCTGCGTCGACCGGCCCGCAATGCTGCGCTGGCTGCGCTCGTGTCAGCGCGCGGACGGCAGCTTTGCGACCGGCGTGTTTCGGCAGCGGGACGGCGGCGCCGTGCCGGCCTCCGATGGCGGCAGTGATTTCAAATACTTTGGCGAGCGGGACTTGCGGTTTGGATACTGCATCGCTGCGTCTCGGTGGATCATTGGCGGCGACCTTCTTGTGTCCACGGCCATCCCGCCCGCAGACATTGACATCCCCGCCGCACAGGACTACATAAAGTCGTGCCTCAGCTACGACGGCGGCATCGGCATGGGCGGCTTTTCCGAATCGCACGGCGGCCTGACCTACTGCGCCGTCGCCACGCTCAACCTGCTTCTCGGAGACGCCGACGGAGTTCGCGCGACGGTCGGCACCGCGTCCGCGGACCGGCTCGTGCGGTGGGCTCTCGACCACCAAATATCGTACGAACCCGACGACTCTGACGAGTCCGGCGAGGACGCCGACGGGGACGAGCACGAGTGCAAGGAGGACCCAGCGCGAGCGTATTTTGCGGGCTTCAACGGCAGGATCAACAAGCCGTGTGATACGTGCTACTCCTTCTGGCTCGGCGGCACGCTCGCCATGATTCCCCTTTCCGCGACCTCCGAACCAACGACAACGACGACAGGCTCATTCGGGCTCTCGAACATCTTCCTCAACGCGTCGTTCCTCCTGTCGAAAACACAGAACTCGGTCATCGGTGGATTCGCGAAAGCTCCCGGCGCGATGCCCGACGTCATGCACGCCTACCTCGGCGTGTGCGCGTTGGCGCTCTGCGCCGACGTCGCCCGCGAACGGGGTCGCCTGCCGCTGCCCGCTTCTGGCGTGTCGCAGGAAGACGAAGGCAAGGAGACCGCGGGCGAGGACGACGTCCTGAGGGCGATTCAGCACATACAACGTCTGGATCCGGCTTTGTGCATCTCGGCACGCGCGAAACGGCACGGTGAGATGCTTCGGCAGAAATGGGCGAATGAGTGAACAGCAATATCTTCCTTGGATTTTTATTGATAGTTGATGGATGCATTTAAAATAACATTTTCAAAATGCTAAAAGTACAAGAACTACTTATATGTCACAAAAGTAATAAAGATAAATGCACAGAACCACAGTTAAATAAACAAACAAACTTCAAAAGCGCATTCAAAGTACAATGATCTTCGTCAAAAAGTGACTCAACCCAACAACAAGCGCAACCCACTATTGTACAAATTTACTAACATTATCTGCCCTCGCCGGACGTTACTTGATGCCGACAAGCGTCATGCCTTCCAGGAATCCGGTCAGGTCGTCTTTGCGCACCTCCGCCACGGAGCTCTCAAAACTGTCGATCCTCACTCGCGCGTGCGTCTGCCGAGCGACTTCCTGGAACGCGATGCCGAACGAGTTGTTCGTGGTCTCCTCCTCCTCCACGTCGTCCTCGTCGTCGTCCTCGTCCGCGTTCGCGCCGTCTCCGTTGCCTGCCGCCGCCGCCGCCGCCGCGGCTTTCTTCTTCCGGGCCGCGGCCGTGGCACTCGACCGCTTCAGGATCCGGCTCGGCAGACCGATAACCACGTACGTGTCCCGCCGCCTGTCCAGCGCGGCCATGATCATCGGGATCTGCCGGTCGTCCTGCTCGGCCTTGCACTCGTTCACCCATGCCGCGAGGCGCACGAGCGTGAGCGGGTTCGTAAACAGGTCGAGGTCGGGCCCGTCCTTCATGACTGCGAGCCGGAACGAACGCAGGATGTGGACCTGGTTCTTCTCCAGGAGCGCGGCACCGGTCCGGACGACTGCTTGTTGAAGTATTTGTGCTCGTTGAAGGCCGTGTAATAAGAGGTCGATGCTAATGAAACGACAAAATGGTTAGTGCTCTGAATCATGTCTTTGAAGGGGTGGATAACATACTTGTCCAAAGCATCCCATGCCGTCCAGAAATTGTCAATCCACACGGCCCGGAATGACACGTCCGATGCTGGGTCGGAGTCCTTCGTACCGTCACCCTCGCCCTTCGCGGTCGACGCAGGATTCACGTTCTCCTTGTCCACGACAGACCGGCCCTTGCCGCACTCCAGCAGCGCCGCGACGCTCTCGACCGCGTCGCCGGCGCTCACGACGCCGCGGAAGCCGAACTTTCTGACGACGCCCGTCCGCACGATGTTGCCGATGCCAAACACCTCGGCGACCGACAGCAGCTTCTCGCGCAGCTGCCGCTTGACCGACACGTCCACGTGCGTCCACTTCTCCCGGGCGACGTGCAGCGAGATGCCCATCTTCGCCAGCATCTTGTGCATCTTCTTCCGGCCGTCGTCCGTCCACAGCTGCAGCCGCGACGCGACGTACGACGAGTGCAGGAGCGCGTCGTAGAGCGACCAGTGCCGCAGGAGGAAGACGCGGTAGTCGGTCTGGATCACGAGCGCCGTGTCGTCGGCCGCGAGCCGGAGGCCGCCGGCCTGCTGCGGATTCAGCCGCGTGACCTCGTCGCGCAGGAGCGAGAACAGCCTCCGGTAGAGCTGCGGCGAGTGGTGGTCGAGCGCGGTCGTGCCGACGATGGACAGCCACAGGTCCGGGTTCGATATGTCGCCCAGCAGCGACAGCAGCGAGTAGACCTGCGACGCGACCGGGGTCGAGTACGACGTGCCGCGCCTGTAGTAGTGTGTCACCGTGTCTTGGTAGTCGCGGCGCATTTGGCGAATTGATTTTTGGCGCCGGGGCGCCGGTGAGGGTGAGCGCGAGGACGAAGGTGATTTGCG
The DNA here is from genome assembly GCA_030556275.1 of Lipomyces sp. NRRL Y-27488. Classification (NCBI taxonomy): domain Eukaryota; kingdom Fungi; phylum Ascomycota; class Lipomycetes; order Lipomycetales; family Lipomycetaceae; genus Lipomyces; species Lipomyces sp. NRRL Y-27488. Next base: position 58,530 of record JAKTPS010000034.1, on the reverse strand, counting down.
CTTGCTTCCACCGGAAGAGGAGGCGGGTGAGGATAGTCGGGATGCTGCGGCGGATTTGGACAGCTCGAGTTCGCTGTCAGAGTCTTCGTTTGCGTGGTTAGCGATTTCCGAATCTCGGTTCTCCTCGTCTCCCGCATCATCCTCATCGTCGTCGTCATCGTCGTCGCTGTCGTCATCGCCGTCACCGTCATCGTCGTCCTCGTCACCCAACACAAGCAATGCCTCGTAGGCCTCCTGTTCCTTCTCCAGCATGCCGCGGTCGATGTCTCCGTCGTCAAAGCAGACAACGTCTGCCGGACCAAACACGTTCTGCAGATTCCACGGTCGATGACTGTCAAACACGTATATTTTCCTTGTCTTGTCATTTCCCAGCGTAGAAGCACCTTGGGTATCCTCACGACCTTGTGGCTGATCCTCTTCGGTTCCCTCTCTTCGGCGTCTGTCAAGCTCGTCGGTATCGTCGTGTTCGTCATCTTCCTCCTCTCCTTCCTCGTCGCCGCGCAGATACGAGGACAAATCAACCAACGCCCCGCACCCAATCAGCACGACCGCAGCGACCTCGTCCTCAAGCTCCGAATACTGCCGCTTCAGCTCCGCGTACCCGCTCACCGGACACGTTCGATGCGGTATCAAGTCCCGCTTCAGTATCCCCGACAGTATCCGCGCCGCGCACAAGGCGTCCACGTCCAGGCACGCGACAAAGATCGCGAGCCGGCACGTCGTGTGCGAGACCGTCGACGACCGGAGCGCCTCGAACGCGGCCATGTACCCTGTGGGAGGGACGTGCATTTGGGGGAGTCCGTCTTTCGCTCGCTCTCTCTCTCTCACGGGTCGTCGTTCTATGCCGCCAGAATTACGGTGCTGTTAAGAGATAGGAGGCAAAATGCCACAAGGCGCGCGCATGCGATGTCGTTGATGAGTTCGTTGTGTTTTTCTATACGCGACTGAACGCGTCTCACTCGTGTCCGCGCCCTTGCCCAAGTCCAAGTCCAAGCCGCACGTGAAAACCTAATTGCGAGTGCCTCGCAACAATTTCGACGTCGGTCTTATTATTCTTTGACATTTCAGGCAAACGTATAAACATATGAAATTATTTATAGAAAACAAAGTATATAAGATAAACGATGCACAAAGAGCAAGCAAAACAAATGGAAGAGAGATCTGGCGTAAAAATTTTGACAATCGTACAAAGTAAGGGAGCCACATAACACATGTAAAGAGCAAAACAGACAAGCCAGTTTATCATAAAGGCATGTCACGAAACGTCTTAACCCTCGTTGTCATGACCTAAACTGAAGCAATAAAAAATAAAAGGAGAATTCTCCTAGTTGATGAAGAACAAAGGACTTCATAATACACGGATTTACAATAAAAAGAAAGTAGAGGAAAGATACAGAAGTCGCTCGCCTCAAGAAGGATACCGCATGCAAAAAAATATAAAGAGAGAAGAAAGACAAGTGCATACGACTTCACAGTCTCCAAAAAGTATTGAGATAGAAAATGTACAAACAAACATGTTCCTTGTTTGGTCTACTTACACCCTAATGGCCATAGGTCCAAGGTCTTTTGTATTTACTCCTTCGGCTCCTCGTCCGCGTCAACGGCGGTCTCCTCGACAGTGGTTTCCGCTGGAGTCTCGGTTGCCGTCTCAGATGATGCGCTTGTCTGAACAGGAGGAGTCACGTCTCCGTCGACTGCTTTCTCGTCATCAGCCTTGCCATTTCGCTTGGCAGGTCTCCTTCTGGCCTCCTTCGACTTGGAGGCAGACTCGGTCTCCGCTTGCTTCTCGAGACGCTCGATCTCCGCCTTCGCTTTCGTAATATTATCAGCAGTCTGCTTCTCCTGGTTCTCTTTGAACCATTGAATCTTCTCCTTCAAGCTCTCGATGGTAGCAGGGACCTCTTCCTTGCTCACGGGCACTCCGATTTTCAGGCTTCCAAGAGTCTTGACGATGTCAAAGCTCAGCAAGAACTTCTCCTCCTTCGGTTGGGCGTTGTTGGCTTTCTTCTTGCCTTTCTTGCCGCCGACGAAGTATTCCTCGTCTGCCTTACGCGCGAGAACTTGGGTCCCGGCGGGCGGTGTCGCATCCACTGTCCGCTTCGCCTGAGCGGCAAGGCCGCTCGAGGTGAAAATCGATGAAGTGGACGGCTTCGACGAGGGATCAAGATGGTGCAGCAAGAACTCGGCCTGTTCAATCTCAGACTCGTAAGCGGGCTGGCTGGCATCTTCGAGCTTCTGCTCGGCGCGTCTCTTTCGCTTCTCGCGCTCGAAGCTGTCGCGTTCGGCTTGCTTGCGCTCCCACCGTTTCTGTCGCTCTTCTTGCTCGAACTTGCCGTACTCCCGCTTCTGTTTGTTGAAGTCGTCCTTCAGCTTTCTCAGCGCGCCGTACGCCTCGTCCTTGGCCTTACGAGCAGTATCCCGCTGTTCGTAAAGCGACGACTTGTTCTTCTGCAACTTGTCGACCTCGGCACGGATGGAGTCCAGCTCAGTCGTGATCTTCTTGTGCTGGGCGGATAGCTCTTTTGACTCGCTGTCGTCGGTTTGAAGACGCAGGGCCGCAATCTTCTCCTTGCTCTCGGCGATAGCTTGCTCGGCCTCGGTGATACTGGAAAAGTTCTTGCGGGACTTCTTAAGGGCCTGGATGTCGCTCAGAACACGCTTCTCGTCAACTAGACGCATGGATCCCGAGTCGACCTGCGCTTCAAGCTTCCTGCGATGAGAGAAACATGGTTAGAGCGCTGTCACCTAACAAGACAGTACAGCATACGCATACTTGATATAAGTGTCTAACTCGTCAATAGACTTAAAGTTAAGCTTGGACTTCGAGCTCTGGATGTCCTTGACCTGCATAGATAAGCCTTGTCAGCTACGACCCACATCACAACTCAACATAGACGCAATCGCGTATGGCGTACCTTGCGCTTGATGCCATCATCAAGTGCTTTAATCTCCTCAAAGAGCTTCTGATTACCCGTGCGGATTTCGACTTGGCGGGCACGCACTGTGGCCAGCGTGGCCCGAAGCTCCTGCTGCTTCTCGTTCGAGGGCGAGTCGTGCGAAAGAAGCTTCCACTGGTTGTTGAATTGCTCCTGTAAAAACAAAATAAATGTCAGATTATCGTTCTTAAACCAGAAAGAGCAAATTTGTTTGGACAGGGCAAACAGGCACAAAGGAAAACAGAAGCAAAATTCCCTCGCGACACTTTGGACATTCTGTTGAACATTTCGCAATTACAGTACCCAACCATCATAACCAGCAAATAACAACAAAATTAGTTACTAACATGTTTCTCGCTCTTGCTCTTGAGGTCTTTCTCGAGCGCTGCAAGAGTGGCCTCAAAGGTAGCCTGGTCAGGCTTGACGGGTCGTGCCTTCACTTCGGCAGAAGACGAGGCCACTGTCGCGGGAGCGGCAGGTCCGGCGGGGGTCGACTCAATCGTTTCGGTTGCTGTCGACATTTGAGAAGCTGCCAGAAAAAACCTCGCCCAAAGGAAGGTTGAGGAGTAATAACGACTGGAAGGGGAAGGAAAGGGAAGGACGAAAGAGAACGATATAGAGTCTGGAGCTTCGAGGCCAGGCACTTGTGCGGCGACCGGGGCGCGAACTTTGGAAAAATCCTCCTTTTGTTGGCGTACTTCTCAGCACTAACTTGCTGCGGACTTCCTAGCACGCTCCTCGAAACTCTTTTTTTTTGTTCCTCATCGCCGCCGATTTATTTCTACCATTTGGCGGTCACCCCTAAAACATAATGGACGAGACCGAGAGACTGGCCTCCCGCCTTTGGCGGACATTCAGAACTGTCAAAGAGATGGTCAAGGACCGCGTAAGTATTAATTTAAGGTCTTTCGTGTAACGTATTCCGGCTAACAAATTGAAAACACAGGGCTACGACGTCAGTCTAGACGACATCAGCATGTCGCTTGACGAGTTCCGTTCGCGCATGTGCGACTCTATGGGCCAACCTCAGTATGTCTTTAAATCGATTTTCAGAGTCCTCGGATATCCGTTTGCTAATATGTCCTTCCTCCGAACAGGCGCAAGCTCATGTCCTTTCAAGCGAACCCAACTCCCGAATCACAAGCCAGGTTCCCCGACCTGGGCAGTCTCTGGGTCGAGTTTTGCGACGAGCCCTCCGTCGGTATCAAGACAATGCGTGCTTTTTGCGTTCACATTTCTTCGAAGAATTTCAGCGGTGGTCTTTTCATATATCAAACCTCCATCACTCCATCCGCCAACAAGATCATTCCTACCGTCGCACCGGCGGTCATCGAGACCTTCCAGGAGGCCGATTTGTTGGTCAACATCACTCACCATGAACTTGTTCCAAAGCATATTCGATTATCTACGGATGAGAAAAAACTCCTGCTGGAAAAGTATAGGCTGAAGGAGAGCCAGTTGCCACGGATTCAGAGAGAAGATCCTGTGGCGCGGTATCTGGGACTAAAAAGAGGAATGGTCGTTAAGATTATACGACGAAGCGAAACTAGTGGACGGTATGCTAGCTACAGGATATGCTTGTGATTGTTTTGTTTCAGCTTAGCGCCCCAATGTATTTGTATCATGCACTTGTCCTATCGTTACATTCTATTTACATTACATGGTCATAAAAATGCTGGTCGTAAAATACCAGCAATTCTAGCCATCTCTTTTATCATTAATTCGATATCCGTCGACTTGCCGATCGCGGAAACCGGAATCGTTTTCCATCCCAACTGATGTGTAAGTTGTGTCAACTTCGCATACCTCTCCTGAGTCAGTGGCAAGTCAGCCTTTGTTGCTACTACAAGTTTCTCCTTTCCATCCATTCTCTGTGGACCGAGTTCGTTCATCAAAGTATTAAGATCTGCCGCTGGATCGGCGCTATCGAGCCCGATAACAAACACGAGCCCTTTCGTGCGCTCAATGTGCCGCAAAAACTCCGTGCCCATGCCGCGGTTCAGATTTGCACCAGCAATCAAGCCGGGAATGTCCGCCACCGTGAACCTCTCGTCTGTCGATGCCATGTCGAGTGAGATTGTTCCAACGGACGGCATCAACGTGGTGAATGCCCAATGTCCGATGCGCGGTCGTGCATTAGAAATCGCACGAAGAAGTGTGCTCTTTCCAGCATTCGGAAGGCCAACAAGACCTAGATCAGCGAGAAGCTTTAATTCAAACCGAAATATGCCTGTGAGCCCTGCGCGGCCTGTGGTTGCGAATCGAGGATTCCTTATATCACTAGTGTGGAAATGTTTGTTGCCCAGACCACCCCGGCCACCCTTGAGTAGCAGCACTGGCGGACCCGGTCGAACAAAGTCAATGCCCTCTGGCGGAAAAGCATCTTGAATCTGTTCTATGCGTTGCTGTGATTTGTCGTCAAACACTTTCCTCTTCGCTATGGCCTTAAAAAAGTCTCGCTCCAGGTTAAACTCCTTGAATCCGCTTAGGTGTACCCAGCCTTCGCCGTGTGGTGGGTTATCTCTCTCAAGCACATGATCTGGCGCAAGCGTTATCTGCGTCCCGACAGGCACCTGAATAATGATATCTTCTCCATTTCGGCCGTCCATCTGTGAGCTCTGCCCGCTGCGTCCTGATTCCGCGCTAAATCGTTTGCGGAGTTTGTGAAGTGACTTCTCGCCTTGTACCGGCTGCACATATATACTCCCGCCATCGCCACCGTCGCCGCCGTCCGGAGGACCCTTCGGTCTTCCGCCGTCGCGGAAAAAAGAAACGCACCCGTTCCCGCCGGCACCGGATCCTAGTTTCAGGACCATGACGTCGGTAAATTGTGATTCGAGCCGAGTCTTGGGTTTTCTAGTGCTGGCTGGCCGGACACTGCCGACGGCTTTTCGTGCGAAATCTCGAATCTCAATGTTATGAGTGTAAAAAGACTCGTCGTTATGTGCAATTTGATTCCTTCGCAATATTTCGTCGTCCGCGGGATAGAGCGCGACAGCGTTTGCCGGGTTACTCAACTGGTCATGGACAAGGTCTTCATCGTTAACTGCCCTCCCTTTTGTTCCATTCGCGAGCCGGAGTACTGACGAAGTTGACAAGTACCGAAATGCGCAAACGGCCGGTCGATGCGCTATAGTCCTTCCGCACTGGACAAAATATCCCATCGTGGTGGACGTTGCGGATTGTGCCATTCGAATGCCGAACGCAAAACCGGAAAGATTATTTGCGTTGGGAGTTTCGCCAAATCTTGAATCAAATTGTCTCGAGCAGCGAACGACTTATTTGAATGACCAGCACAGCAGCAGTCGACTCTTCATAACAAAACCCATGGTGCACCAACTGAAATGGCGATTTTTTGGAGTCATTATCCCCTCTGCTCTCATTGCCTTACTCGGCTACGGTAGCGACATATTCATCTTTCAACGTCATCTTCCTGCAAACCTTCTTCTCCGTCATCGCATATACGTGCACATTATCTGGGTCACGTACGCGCTCGCCATCTTTTGTCCGCCCGGTTCTCCTCCGCGTCCTAAATTTGTCGCCGACCCAGAGCTGTCAAAGTTTTGTACGTTCTGCAAAAAATGCAACGCCGTGAAGCCACCGCGCACTCACCACTGCCGGATCTGCAAGACCTGCGTGTTGCGAATGGATCACCACTGTCCGTGGACAAATAACTGCGTCGGCCACCGCAATATGCTCCATTTTGTTAGGTTTTTAGTTGCGGCGACGTTAGGTCTTTGTTCTGTCTTTTGGAACCTGTGCAGCCGGGTCTCGGTCCTATGGAGCGAACGGCACCGACCGGTTTACACAGAAGATATCTCAATGTCAGAAATCGCTGCAACGATCTTATTTACCCCAACTGCATTTATTCTGGCGTTTTCTTTGCTTCTGCTTACTATTCGCACAATCTGGAATCTCTGCGAAAACATAACACAAATAGAGACTTGGGAAAAAGAGCGAGTGGATGGCCAGATCAGGCGCGGGAGAATTCAGAAAGTGGAATTTCCATATGACCTGGGCGACCCGTTTGAGAACCTAATTTCTGTACTGGGACCCGCATGGACGTGGATTTGGCCATGGACAGAGCCTCCGGGCGATGGCATGCATTTTGAAATGAATGAGGAGGCCGAGAGCGGTGTGCCATGGCCGCCTCCAGATCCAGATCAGCTGCCACCACGCCAGCATATTGCAGACTCAGAACGTGGTCACGGCTTAGAACAAACTGATTTAAATCAGTCACAGACTTCTTTTTCAATACAAGGTTACGATGACGACGACAACAACAGCAAGAGAGCAGAGAGCTCATACACAAACGACGATTACGATTCGGAACTTGACGAAGGCCCCGATCCTGAGGTATACTGGCGACGCGATAACTGGCAGTCGTGGGAAGGCGAGCGACTTGCCGATTTTGGAGTCGATACCGAAGCTGAAGTAAGCATGCAATACATGGACGCCGACGGCGATGACCACGGGCGCGGGGTTGCTGCTGTGAGTGTAAAGAATAATGGTGACGCGGTCGGCTCCCCTGGGATTGTTAAGCGAAAGATTCCAAGTGGTGCCCATACAGAGTAGTTTTCACAGACATATCATAATCAATTCAATTAAGAACGAACTGGAGGGATGTTCTGGCTGAATGCCTTCCAGTTTCATACTGAAACTACAGCGAGGTTTCATCCACTACGGGCAGACAGAATCCAGTTCCACGCCCCTTCTCCGCATTGGAGCCAGGAGAAATTGGCCAAACATACTTTATTATAGAGCTCAAGAAGTCGCACTAAATTCTAGTCAGAGCATTGAAATATGACCCCGAGGTTGAGAAATTAAGGAAGAAAACAGGTTGAACCGCGTAACAAAACAGCGAGGTATTCAGGGTTAGGTGTTACCTGTTCCCGTCCTTAGGGGATGATCGCCGCATATACTGAGGCTCAACAGGGTTCTAGGTTGTTGTTCCTTGCGCGTTCTCAGCAGACGTAAACAAACCAAGCATCCCCCCACGACACATCGGTGCGTCAGAGCATATTCACAATAACTTCGTCTCTGCTTTCAGGAAATACGAGCCTTGCCATGGCAGAGCAGGTTGCCGCGTCCAATGCTGCTGCTATCTCGACAGTCACCGACGCGCCGCCCGCAGAAACCCAACAACAGCCTCAGCCAGATTCCATTCGCAACCAGCGGCTCACAGAAATATTTCAACGCTCATTACAGTCCTCCACAAAAGCGCTCACTTTTGACAAATTAGCACAATGTTATCCTTACGTTGCTGAACACGGCAGCGCGGGACTGAGAGAAGCTATGAATCAAGCCATGAAGTTTTGGGAGATAAGTGCCACGGTACGTTTTCCTCCTTCTGTGTCGCATGTTGTGCATTGAGTGTAACGTCTAATAACTGTTTTTTAAACAGAAGGAATATAACGCGATATTGAAAGAGCGCGACGTTCCTCGAAAACTAGCGGAGCTCGACATCTTAATCGAAAGCGCGCGTGCCAGAAAGGAGCTGAACGAGCAGCATTACCTCGCGGAAAGAGAAGACGACGAGGACGACATCATGACAAGTAATTCTCACAGCGAGTTAGACCGACAAGGCAGTACTGCCGCCAGCACACCGATACCCCCATCCGAGAAACAAGTTTACATCGAAAGCCTCTCGCCGGAGGATATTGTGCGGGCTCATCTTTTGCCCTTAAATTTAGTGGAGGCAGAGAAACTAGAGCACAAGATACAAGAATCGCAAAGCGCAAACAAGAACCTATTCAAGGAGCTAGCGGCGCAGGAAGCGGAAATAGACGAACTATTTGGTGGAATTACGAAAGCACTGGACGAACTTCACGCGGTATGATTTTCTTGTTGCCTTCTAAATCCTGAATTGGCCCACTGACAAAAAATCATTGAAGGCAAAAGTGGAAACGGAGACCCTACCCAGCCAGCAGCAGCTATTTGCCACAATTGACGAGATACGATCTTTCATACGGCGGTAGATAGTCATTATCTAATTGATGTTTTTGACCTCTATTATTAATCCATTTCAATATGACGTACAAAACTGACTCCGCCGCTTAGCGCGAGTTGGAAAGATAAAACAAAAAAAACCAAGTATATACAAAATCATTTAGAAGTTACCCACAAATTATGCATCACCCATCTTTGGTCATTACTTTGACTCTATAATACGAAGAAAGCATCATTAACCGAACGACCATTAGCAGAGTTGTAAGCAGTCCAGTAAGTCTCTCGCCTTGACAAACATAACCGCACTATCGACATCGTTCAGTCCAATTGAAAGTATAATCGTGTCATCCAACCAGCCGTGATAATACTCATTCACATATGGGTTCGTTGCTGTGCTGACATCCGAATTCGAAGGCTGGCCATCTCGCTTCGCCATTCGTTCCACATTCTTAAGAGGAGCGCTATTCTTGGCGGCAGGAATAGTACGCTTGTCTGAGGTAGGAGACGTGCGAGGAACCCGAGCTGCGTCCTTGTTCCGGTAATGCCAGTGATCCCACGACATCTGCACTGTGTAAGCCAACGCGCGCTCGTCGACGCCCAAATAAAGAAGATTCGAACTCCGTGCGAGAATTTTAAATGGCGCTTTCGCAGACGTGACAAGCACGAATCGACGATAATATACTTGAAATATGTTTTCGTACTTTATGTGGAAAATGAAAAACAAAACCGTATTATCATCCGTCGGTGTGCACGGATAATCGCACAGCGTAACGCGAAGTGAGTTTGTTGCCTGGTGAATCATAATACGTCGAGTTCCTCCAGGATTGTTGTCCAGAAATGATACCATGCAATTCGGTGCCCCTACATCGTGCGCGAGATTGGGGTGTTGATCACCTAGAAGATTCGTGAACGAGCGCGGAGCCAATTCATGATGTACATATGCGGTATCGTCCTTATCGTATAAGAGAAAATAATTTTTCTCAAATTCATTCAACAGACCATCTCGCGGAAGCAGAGTCAGTTCGGTGTATCGAATAGGGAGTCCTTCTAGTCCCATATTCTTCTCAAGTTCTGGTATCACGGCACGAAGATCGATAACAAATTGGCCCATGCAATTGGTAATACCGTTTGTGCCAAAGATCATGAGCGGTTCGCCCTCAGGGGAGAAGAAGACGCGAGGGTCTATGTGCCCTACTCCTTTGGCCAGTTGTTTCACAAAGCAAGCCCCTTCAGGCGACTGTCGTTTCGGAAGTTTCAACTTCTTGGGCGTGGTTTTGCATTGCAGTGCGAGATGTTCGAACATTTCCACGGAAATCCAGTCCATGTCGCAATACCAAATCTCGTGAACGCCTAGATCTACCTTTCCAGCACCCACTGCCTCCTCATCGAGATTCGGTTCCGGGCTCTGTCGTCCAAAACCAATATACTGATGGGGCGCACCAGGCGGGTACGGCAAAATGTTCGGGTTGAATCGCTGTTTAGGCTCTGACAAATCATCTTCTTTGGGGTCAAGATCAAGTACGACCCTCGACAGCAATCCTTCGTTGCCCACCAAATTCGTCAATACCTTGCTTTCCCCTGCCTTGTATTTTCTGCATTCACCCAGCCGATCCTCTAGACTCAATTTCAAGGGCTGGCTTGTTGCTTTCTCCAATGGAGCGACACGATCCGGCTGCTTTGAACGAGAGGAGTCAAAGAGTTCTTCCGACGACGGCACACTCCCGCTTTTGGCTCGAAGGATATTCTCGGTCACGATAGAGCTATTGCTGCGTCCCACAAAAAATTCTCTCGCTTGATTGACTAATAGGATCAGTGCGATCAAGGTAACGGTGATGCCAATAATATTTTGCTTCATGACTCGTGCTCGCATGATGTAGCCTGGGATCCTTTCACTTGAATTGAGACCTTTCACGAAGACTTAACCTGGCCTGTTCACTCAAAATGAACGTCAATTGGAGATTCCAATGACAGAAAAAGAAATACCGGCGAAACGAAAGAAAAGAGCAGACAGTCCTGAAGGAGAGGACTGAGCAGGAGTGACAGGCTGGACGACTGCGGTAGTCAACACGGCACTGACTATTCCCAAAGGGTGTGAAAGAGGACGCCGGACGCCCTTAGTTTGTTGTTGACCACTAGGGCCCCTGCGGCTGCACCACAGCCACGCAAGGGAGTCCCTTAGCACCGAACCGAACTCAAATGATTTTACTCGTCGATCGCTCGGTTTGGCTGCACCATTAAAAGACGGAAGTGATATATTTTTTTGTTATGGGAAGTAGTGTGCAATATGACCGAGCATTCTACCGTGGATGCTGGGTTTTGGTCTATTTTGCTTGCTGCTCTGGAAACGAGGTGTTTCAAGTGTTCTTCCAGGGGCGAGTGAGCCAAGTCCCGCGTCCAAAAAAGAGGGCCGATCATTCTGATAACCTTGTTTGTCTCTATGATCTTTCCCCATACTCATGTTGTTATAAGACGCTTCGTCGAAAGCAAGGAAGACAATTATCATTGACAACATATCAAGTGATATGAACCGGTCTAGTAACTGAACCGGTCAAGCTCTGATTTCTGCGAGATAATCTAGCGCGTCGTCGTAGTGCATGGGGAAAGAGTGGTGTTTTGAAAAGATCCATCACACTCTGTTCCTGCCCTCTCCACGCAGAGAATCTTAGCGAGTGGAATCTTAACAAGTCGACGCTCATACGGGCTGTCGGGATCGCCGTTCCGCACTAGTGTTGTCAAAATTTTGGCTCTAGAGCTAAAGAATTTCTACATACTACAAACAGCATTTATTGGTTGAGGTGGATGGATGGTCCAGTCAGGATTAAAGACTATATTAAATAGCGTTCTTGAACTACTATGGAAATATCACCAAAATGACTCCACCCAATCACATAGCGAAGAGAATTATTTAAACTACGTGCAGTAGCTATCGGGTGCATCCCATCTAGTACGGAATGGCACGCGAAGCCTGACGAACTGACGGTCTGTTTACATAATGGAACATAGATGCATGCGACGCGAGGAAGTTAATGTCTCCACCTCGCTTGAGAACGGAAAAGATCCCTGAACGGAATCCTATGCATCCCGCAACGTCACTTGTAATTCAGATCTCCAAAGCCAGTGGCAGTGCCGCAAGCAGTCATCGGCTTTGGATTTGAAAGACTGGTTTCCGCATTCACTTCCATGAAGACGGTATGTGCAGGTTGAGATATGTCAGTTCTATTGACCGGTCAATTCTTCGATTTCCGTATTTCACTGTCATTGACCGGTCCAAGCCGAATTCATTGCAAACTGTCGAGAAATCGAAACGTAGAAGTTCGAGAAAGATTTGAAACAAGGCACGCAGGCGCAGAGACAGGCATTCGAGCGGCATTCGAGCGGCATCTGAAAGAGACAGGTGACGGGACGAGTACAGAAACTTGAGAGGGAACGAAGCAGTTAAATAATACCAAAGGAAAACATTAGGCAGACACCCTACCCAAGATCTCGAAGAGTAATATGCGAGAAGGACAACTGTTATGTTAGGCAAAAGAGAAAGCGTGCGCCTAGACCTATACAATCGGAATGAACGAACAGGATGGCATGGTGTGTTGATTGGTGACCAGAAAGGGTACTGACAACTGGAGCGTATCTTCTGGGGCACCCTTCGCTCGCCTGTTCCGAGAGCCAAACTTATCTTCCCCGTCCAGTGTTTTATATCTGTTCTATATCTGTCCACCGATCTTCTCTATCGTTTCTTATATTTTGATACCTGAATTGGTCAGTGTCGACACTCGGTATGACGTCCACTGCCCTTCAATTTGTGACAGAAAAAATACATTTTAGTAAGTTCTCTCGATATTCACATCTCAGTCCGAGGAGGGTCAAATGCGGGCCGCGATGCGATCGCGACTTGCGAGGACTAACTATCCAGTAATTCACCGAAGTAGACTTCAATGTCGTAACTATTGGCATGTTCTCGCAGATCTAGAGAGGAAGCGCTAAACGCGAAGATAAAGCGGCCAATCCGCCTTCTCAGTTCCGAACGCCAAGGACGTGAAGCTAAAATTTCTGAAGTCCGCTGGATCCGATTATCAACAAACCAATTATCTGCTTGAAGCGAGAGTGTGAGCGGCAAAACACGGCATTGCCCTAGAAAATGATCGCGATTTTGATAGCAATTTAGGCTTCAAACAAGCCCAACTAAAGCAGCCGTTGAAAACCATTTATACCGCAGCCGCTGTAAAAGACGAGAGCATTCCTTGACACCGTTATACACAACGGTTTAAGTTTTTTTTGCTTCTTGAGTCTCTTTGGACTTCACGAGAATGTCACATATGTACTCAACAAAAAGCTCAAATATGTCAGACTTGTTACCTCTCAAATTTGAACGTATTTCTACGACAGGTAAAAGGAAGATGTGTCGGAACAACAAATTCAGGGGTAAGGTTTGGCGCATTGCTTCCCCTGACTATGCAAAAGTTGTTGCATTCACCATATGAGTAGACCAAAATAGCTGTGAGAACACCATTAGGATACATTAGGAAAGATGCCAGCAGCTTGTCTCATTTTCAAATATTATCTTTTATGTGGCCTTTCTCTCATGGCCATTCCTGCCGTGCATATCATTCAAGAAAAATATATTGCATCCTGTGCGGCAAAAAAACAGATATCGACTTGATGTTGCCCAATTGCAATCACAGATATTCTTTAAAAAAAAAAAGAAAGCCGACGCACGTCTCAGACGCTCTACAGCGCGGGCAGACAGTCTCAGTTTGCGTACAACGGTCAAAGTAGTGCATCAGTGCTTGATGTTTTCATAGACGCTGTCCGGATATTGCGCCCAATTTTGGGACGAATCAAGAGCATGCTGTCCAAACCCATCAACTACTTTTCTCACGATCGAACGAGGATCTGAAATCGGTTTATCGCCACTTGCTTCCCAAAACATTGCGCCGCCGAGTCCTTTGGCCCGTATATACTCTGCCTTCTTAGCTGCACTGAGAGGCGACTCATACGTAATAAACGTTCTCGATTTTTGATTGTAGCCAAACGAAGCAATCGCTCCCTGATCATACTCCTCAGTAAACCCATTGAGAGGAAGTGCCTTATAGTCGTAGACACCGTGTTCCCAACTACCGGCACCTCCATCTCCTGAAAATGAGCTACCCACGACTCTATTGGTATTGCCGAATGTACGGCCGTAGAGTGGAATTCCCAATATTAGTTTCGACGGGCTAATGTGGTGGTCGACAAAATACTTCACGACATCATTCGCATTGATCTTGCTGAGGTAAATATTCGCTTGATGTGCGGTGTGCGTAGACCAACCGGGTCCAGAAAAGTCATAAGCCATAAGGTTCCAAAAATCAAGATATTTGTCCATCTCAGAAATGTTTAGGATATGCAAGTTCTCAAAGCCACATGGCGCCGCGATCGTAAGCAAGAACTTAGGACGCCCGCCGAGCCGATTTGAAAGTGAGTCTGCGTAATCATTGAACGCCTTTTTGACTTCCTTCAAGAGTAGCACATACTGATGTGCTTCGTCCTTGTTCTTGGGATATTCCCAATCGATATCAAGACCGTCTAATCCTAGGTTTTTCAATAGTTCGAGTGCTGACGCAACGAACTTCGCTCTTCTCGACGGATCTGCCGCAAATGAAAAGTTGGGAGAGTATGTATATCCCCCGATTGACAAAAGTACCTTTATATGTCGATGCTCCTTTTTCAAATGATGGAGAGCCTCGAAGTTTCCTTGCACCTTTGGTCCAGGATTACCTAGGTCCGACCAAGTATCAGACAGGTACACTTCACCGGTTTCCGGACGAATGTTCGCAAATGCATAAAGCACATGCGTAATATGAGTTGCGGGCAAATCCTTGACAAAGACATTCCTGTTGTAGATAGACCAACTTGTAAAATGAATATGGTGTTAGTTTTACTGATCCGAGCTGATCAGAGCATAATCTTGTACTCACTTCGTATAATATATGACGGACTTCATAGCTGCAATACCTTAAATGACCAAAAACCTCAATCAAGCTGTCGGATAGTTTATATGCGTAATCTGTATTCACTGTAGATGCTCAGGCAAGCGTGGCGCGATGCCAGCTATATAAATAATCTTGCAGCGTCATAAAGTGCACAGCCATCGAACAAAACAGGGGCACCGGTCATCATGTTTCTTCGGTCGAACACCGATCCGTTACCGTTGTCTTGGACGATTTGAATTTCGGTTGTTCGATTAAAGGCCGCCGTGACATTGTGCAATACTTGGCTCAACTTCTTCGCTTGCGAGGCTAATGAAGCCGCAGAATTGAGTGAGAGTTTTGCGGCCGATTTCCTCATTTCGAACGCAGAGCAAATAGAATAGGATTTGGATCAATTCACAAATTCAGGTCCAATTTACAAAAATTTCAATAATTTATATACATCTAAAATTTCTCAGGCCAAACCTGCTTAACAAGTGTTTTCTTGTTTACCTTCCCCATCTGGTTGCGAGGGATAGCCTCAATGATTTTCAACTCTTTAGGAATCTTATAGCCCGTTAATCTTTGCTTCAGGGCTGTCTTCAGATCTGCAAACGCCATTGGTTCATATCCGTCAGACATAACAAGCACCGTCGCGACAGATTGGCCCCATTCCTCGCTAGGTAAACCCACCACAGCGCACTCAGCGACACCGTCCAATGACAGAATTTCACGCTCAATCTCCAAAGCCGACAGCTTTTCTCCGCCGGATTTGATGATGTCCATAGACTCCCGACCTTTGACCCACCACCTCCCCTTACCGTCGACACCAGCAATATCACCGGTCTTTAACCACCGCCGGCCAGTGGCATCAGTGTCAAAAGAACCTTCGGTTGCGTCCTTTTTGCGCCAGTATTCCTCAAAAATAGTAGGACCTGAAAGCTCAATTTCACCAAGAACCTGGTCTTCCTCTGAGGCAGGCTTGTCACCAACCCACGTCTCAGACTCCCACCCGACGGACTGGTACAACACTTCGGAAGTATCTTTGTCAACCAGACGAGCATAAACACCTGGCAACGGCTTTCCAACGCTTCCACTCGTCCGTAGAGATTCCTCTAGAGGCTGACTTAAAGCCATGCCGACCTCGGTCATTCCATATCGCTCAAGGAGTTGGGGATGACCGCCAGACAGTTCAGCCCACCCATTGCGTAGTGGATCGGGCAGTGCAGCCGAACCACACATTGCCAATTGCAAGTTCTTCGAAATAGCCTCAGTTACAGACTTTTGCTTCTCCGGAGTAAACGTGCGGTAGAGAGTTGACAGGCGCGCATATACAGTTGGTACAGCAGTATAAACTGTAACAACTGGCGCACTTTCATCCTCGTGAGCCAACAGGCTGAGGACGGGACCTGCTGCAAATGGGAATTGGAAAAGAACGGTAGCGCCGACAAAGAGAGGAACAAAGAGTGCGTTAAGGATGCCGTGAATATGGTGAAGGGGGAGTGTATGAAGAATTGTATCACTAGGTGAAATCTTCCATGCCTTGATTAGTGACGCCGATTGCGCATGCAGAGTCGAATTGCGAAGTACAACGCCCTTTGGGTTGCCAGATGTTCCAGAGGTGTATAGAATGATTCCGCTGGTGTTCACGATACCCGCGGTATCTTCTTCCAGAGAAACATCCTGAGACGCGGGAAGAACAATCTCTTCATATATAAGAAACTGACGGTCTTCCACCAGCGGTGACAGCTTCTCGCGAAACCTTTCTGTCGCAATAATCGCACAGCAATCTGCGTCGTTGAGCTGATACGCTATCTCCGGGGATGTATGTGAGGGACATAAGGGCACAGCGATGGTTTCCGGAAGCGAGGTGGCTGCGATCAAGCAAACAAGAAACTGGTAGCTATTCTCGCCCATTATGGCGATGCGCTTACCTTTGACGGAGCTGTCGCCGAGGTCTGAAATGACGGTCCGCCAGCGCGCAACATCCTGAAGTAGAGAGCCATAGTCGAACGCTTTGCGCGAGGAACTGTGTATAATTGCGGTTTTTGACGACGGATGGGACGCAATTGCAGAAATAATCGGAATACTCGGAAGAGAGGACATGGCACGCTTAGCTGAAAAGCAATTGAGGTCGGACAGGTCCAATTGACGCCGAACTATGAAAAAAGGAAAATGGGATAAGCGAATGCAGGAGCAGTTCCTAGGGAGACTTCGAGGCAGAACGAGCATCTTTCCCACTGATTTGTCGTGCTTCTGTTAGGCGGGGCTTTTGATAACGTCTAAGGGCCTAGAGACTAGAGAACTCAATTCCGCCGCACGCTTGATGTACGATATCCTTATCAATCTGCGTTCTGCGTCATCGACCTTAGGCCATGTCATCTGAAATCAGTTTGAATGCAGCAACCATTTGGCATTTGAATGAGGTTTTAAGGGGTAGAAGAATTGAATAACTTTCTCAGGTCGGAGCATTTGTAAAACATTACGTTTTCTGCAACATGGGTGATCGCAAACTGCCTTATGGTCTTTCTGCGCCCTGAGTTAACAACACTTCTGTGAAAACGGTCATTCAAGATGGTATTACTTTCTGTTTACTGTCCTGTTCGGCATATAGAAAAATACGCACAGTATAAAGATAGATCCCTTGGAAGTGCGTTATCCACTAGGGTAGCACGCACATGCCCTGTATACTATCCCCACCAAAAATCTTCACACACTGAGGCTCTATGCTAGATCAAGGCGTGGCTGTGAGGCATGGCCTACTTTCATTGCCGTAAATCTAGTACGAATATATCTAGTTAGAAAACAAGAGGAAACGCTGGACACCACGAAGACGCCGAGGGCAAATTATAATTGATCCCAACGATAATTTAAAGTGTGGGGTGAATTCGGCGTGGCCGAACCTGGTGGCAATTATAAGGTTTGCAGACTTCCGGCTTCAAGTCAAACTGGAGAAGAAACAGAGTTTTGCAAAGGCTTCCACGGTCTAACAAATTGCCTGACACTAAACCGTATTTCAACATATTTTGAGCTTAGCCAAACTGTAACATCTCTTCGGGCCGTTGCCACTCTGCACAAACGTGCAAACGACAAGACTTCCGGTCCGCCAATCCCGATGCTTCAAATCGTGTGGCTCGGTACATAACTAAAAAGGTCTTCCCTTCACTTCGCAGAAAACATCTTCGAAATCAAAAGCTATTTCGATCTCTTTTCTTTTTTTCGCCACGACCACTTCTTGCCTTCTCCCGTCCATGGGCCTGTGACCCAGCGAGAATGCCGGTCCCTACGAGGTTTTCCTTACTCGTGGCGGCGTATCCGACGATAACAGCGGCTCTGCTACTAGCCTTTCGACGTTTGCAGCATCCGTTCCTCGAGCGACTGATCACTCCCCAAGCACCGTTTCTTATGCTTAGACCCTCATCGACACCGCATGCGGCACTTTCAATTGCAGCTACTTCCTCATCGGCGAGTGCTGCCGCCTATTCCGCTGCTGCATCTACATCGCCATCTTCTGCGAGCTCGTTCAATTACATCATTAGTCCCTCGTTCCATGCGAAGAACAGAAGCCCTAGTGCCGCTGTTCGACGAGCTAAGGGGTTCCATCAGCGGCCAGATTCAGGAGAAGACGCTTTTTTTGCGTCCAAGATCCGTGATTCCGAGTCTGTTGCGCTTGGAGTTGTTGATGGAGTTGGTGGCTGGAATGAGATCGGAGTCGACGCGACCGACTTTTCACACTCTCTTGCGGAAGCAATGGCCGAACTTGCGTCTCGTCTTGCAACAGATCCTCACGACGAATCTACGAGCAGAATAGTTTCGAAATTTTCATTTCCACCATTGGTACTCCTAGATGCAGCATACAACGCAATAAAGGCTTCGGGGAAAGTAGCTGCTGGCGGATCGACAGCTAGTGTCGGCATAGCGCATGCGAATGGTACTTTGCAGGCGGCAAATCTCGGTGACTCTGGATTTTTTATATTCCGCGATGGTCGCATCCACTATATGTCTGATCCGCAGACTCATTTTTTCAATGCTCCCTACCAGCTAGCTATCATCCCACAAAGAATTCTAGAACAAAATGCTAGATTTGGTGGCAAGAACTTTGATGACAAGCCTAGTGATGCCAATCTTTCTACACATAAGTTACGTCATGGAGACGTTGTCATCTTCGTTACTGATGGAGTTCTCGACAATGTTGCTCCATCGGATTGTCTCCGCATAGTGTGCGAGGAGATGGTTCGGGCGGGTAATTGGATAGTGGATCGCCGTTCGGGAGATGTTCATGCTCTTGCAACTGATAAACCATATACTGGTGTTGACGCCCTTGCAAAGCGTCTTGTTCAAGCCGCATTCAAAGCCAGCACGGATACCAAGACCGACGGACCGTTTGCACGTGAAGCACAAAAGCAGATGAAGGTACTTTATCGAGGTGGCAAGCCAGATGATATTACAGCAGTTGTGATGTTCGTGCAACAACCACTGGGTCCAGCCATACAAGAACGGTTATGATCTTAGACGAATGGCGTGTTAGGTGCAAGAAGACAATGAAGTTTTGGGTATTAAGGGAGTTATATAGTACATCCTACATTGGCGTTGTATGGTTGGTTTGTGATTGGTTTTGTAAATTTTCTTATCATTGTGACTGTAGCTCTCTCAAAATAGGACGGCGATGCGATGTCATTGACAATAGGCGCTTCCATTGTTGGCTGTTGTCTGTACTATAGAATATTGCGTCATTGAAAAACACAAAATTATATAATAATGAATTGGCTGAAAATTCGAATCAAAAATAGTAATCCACACCTTCCTGATGAGGTAGTAAACGCCGCACGCAGTCGTTAGAGCATTCTCGAGTTTGTAGCTATTCTACCTCACTCAACTGTCTTTAGCTATACTGCAATGAACTTCAAAGATCGTCGTTCTCGCCGCCGACCAGTAAGGCCCTCAGGGCGCTATGATTCATTTGCACCGACGCGTCTTGCGTTCCAGATTTGCGCTCTGCAGTCGCTTTACTACGCCACCGCTGGGATCTTGCTGTTATTCACTTGTCTCGTATCGGGAACCAGGTTTACATTTGATCTCCTTTTCTCCTGGCGGAGCTTGCGAATAGATACGACAATTGGATGGACAATATGTCTTGTCTGGATTTTAAATTCGGTTTTTAAGTATGCTCCCACGATATCTTTGGTGTTCCCTTGACAACTTGAAACAAGCTGACATATTTGTTTGTTAGTGTTCTGTACCTCACATTACTCGTTGGAAGAAGCAAACTCGTATTTGACTTTGTTTTAACTATTCATGGCATAAATCTTCTCATAACGACACTTTTTACGTCTTCCTTTCCCGCTAGCCTGCTATGGTGGTTCATCCAGTTCTTATCATCTTTCATTATGCTTAGTCTCGGCACGTGGACATCTCGCTGGCGAGAGCTTAGTGTTTCATATTTTTCATCGACTTCGACTACCAGTGACTCACAGCAGGCATCATCGCTTCGTGTGGCTCCAGCAAATGCGTCTGGGACATCTGGAATCGATTCTTCTAGAGAAAGCACGTCCACAGCCACAGAAGAATTTGAGCTTGTTGAACAACAGATGGATATTGAATCACAGACTAATCAGTCGCTCATATCAAAGTCATAGCTCGCGCAATACTTATCGTCAAAACAATAATATTTTCTTATAATCGGGTGATGACGTTGACATGGCGTTTTTCTCTATCTGGATGGTGGTGTTTTTTTGTTTGGTTTTTTAGATTTGTTCGAATCGAGAAGAGGGGGCACAGTTTGAACATTTTGTACTATAATTCAGCTCCTTATTCCTACAAACAACAACTAATGCATATCTAAAAAAATCCAACTGCTTTTCCGAGCCTCTATTTTGGAGACACATTAAACTTCATTTGTACACCCATTGCCGCCAGCTCCACGTCAAGATATCGCAGTACATACGGAATGGCCACCGTAGTTGTATTTCCACCGCCGACATATTGATTACCGGCGCCATCTTCCCATACTTTATTTCCACGCCCGTCGTCCGTCGAGCCACTGGCTTTGCTGACGAGTCTCTTTGCGCATCGCCGACATCGTACCTCTGCAACACCACCAACGGCCGGTACACTCGTCAAAGTAGACAACAGAAGTCCGCAATCGCGGCAAATGCTGGCTTGAGTATAGTCACTGCAGTTTAGCAATCTGTCCTGGAGCAAGAATGATGTTCCGTGCGCGATTAGAGCATCGCGCTCCATTTCGCCGATTCGAATACCACCAGATCTCTTTCGTCCCTTGACAGGCTGCATGGTAAGACTGTTGACTGGTCCGGTAGAGCGTACCTGATATTTGTCGTTCACCATATGTCGGAGGCGCTGATAGTAAACAACGCCAACATAGATGTCCGCTTTGAATTCTTCTCCAGTCACGCCACTGTACATGGGTTCATTCCCATGGTAATTGTAACCTGCTTTCGCTAGCTGATCACCAAAATAATCTGCGGCAGTATTCTCTTCGCTAAATTGAAATGGCGTCGAGTCCTGAGCTATACCATGAAGAGCACCGGCCTTGCCGGCCAAACTCTCCACAAACATGCCGATAGTCATTCTCGAAGGGAACGCATGCGGGTTGATGATAATATCAGGTTGGATTCCGGTTTCAGAAAATGGCATGTCAACAGTAGGATATTTCTGTGAGCACACACCCTTCTGTCCGTGGCGAGACGAAAACTTGTCTCCAATTACGGGAGATCTGGTGATTCGCAGTTTGACCGATATCGACTGGAATTCTTGGTCCGCATCATCTCCAAGCAATCGAACCTCTTCCACAAACGCCGCCTCGGAAGACTTGTAAATCATCACCTTCGTGCGTCCGATGTTTTCGTCAAAATAAGCGGCCATGGGATCGCCTTGCTCCAACAAGACTCCCACGATCGGCAACCCATCCGAATCAAGCTTTTCGCGCCACTCCTCGGGCCAAGAGTCGGTTCCAAATCCAAAGCGCTGTGAAATCGGCTCTCCACGGCGACGTTTCTCGTTCAGATCTATTTTCTCCACTTTAATTACAGTGCCATACCCAAATCCTCGTTCATGTGCGGATTTATTCAAAATCATAGCGTCGTCCATATCGTATCCAGTGTATGAAATGACGGCCACCACCGCATTCATTCCATTTGGAAAATTATCCATGCCATATTCATCGTACAGTTTTGCCTTGACGACAGGTGTTTGTCCGGTTTGCAAGCGATACAACTTATTGTCAGATCTGTATCGTAACGCCGTACCAGGCGTACCCATGGTTTGCTTGCTCATCTGACATTGATACATGTTTCGCGGCGACTGATTGAAATCCGAAAACGGAGTTAAGTTGGCCAAAATTGACAAAATGTTAGTCGGTGAGTATTCGACGTGGGTGTGCAATCCAGATGTGATTTCCGGAGGTGTACACGCAATGTCCATGTACACCTGTTCAAATGGACCAACAATATCTTCCTTATCAAGCGGCAGGTACCGCACCGGCCGCAGCATGCGCGCTTGCTCCGAAAACAGGAAAAGACCAGGATACTGACCGCCGTTTGATGGTGGCACGAGACCAATCTCGAGTTCTTTGCTCACGCCGTGCGATCCTTCCACCTTCCAGAATCTAAGTGAATCGGCAACTCTTTTCGCTGTCCTGTGCGTACACCATCCAATAATGGCACCGTCCAGTTGTACACAACAAAGCTCCGGACCGGAGCCAACTACCGCCGGCGAACTCACTCCCAAACTACGGACGAGTTCTGGGATGCATGATACATCCATAGCCTCTGTAGTGATCAAGCATTTGTGAGCAAGATGATTCAGCAAGCCGCAAGGCGAACCGTCGGGAGTGTGAACAGGACACAAAAATCCCCAACTTTCTGGCAAGAGCTTTCGGACTGTGGTAGTTTTCAACTGCGCGAAGAAAGAACCTCGATGCACCATCCTAAAGTGGGAAATAAATCTATAGAAATTAATCTTCTCCGCGACGACCGTGTATCCTGAGACTTGTTGAAGATCGAGACCAGACTGCGAAATCAAGTTTCCAGTTGACAAAAAGTATTGCAGCTTTTGACCGATGTTGTCGCTGACTCGAAGGAAGACCTTGGATATATACTTGTGGTCGGTAAAATTCACTGGAGCGCCTCGACTGACGTCGCTGGTAATTTGTGCGCCGAACGCCATTAAGTATTCCTCTATCTTCTCTTTGATAATCATGCCATATAAAAACCCTCCCAAAAGAACTTCCTGGTGCTGGGTGGCATCCGGATTATCGGGTGAGCAATCACCGGCAACAAGTGCATACAACTTTCTGACCATGAATAGTAGCAGGCGAAATTTATCTTCATCGGTTTTGAGATGGACCAATACAATCTTGCGAAGAAATTCTTGTCCGACCTCGATATCTGTTTTGTCTATCGATGCTCCCATCACAACTCGAAACTTATCACCAATGTGAGCCAGTGTCTCTTCCTTTGAATAAAGATTATAGACTTTGTATGTTCGTAATAATAACTCAAGCCGATCGGTCAAGAAACTGTTCGTTGTATCTCGTCCAACAATTCCGTCAAAGATCTCTCGGTCATTAGTGTTGACCAGAGCTTTCAGTATCATCATGACAGGAATAAGATATTCGTTCTTCCTCCATGAAAACCGGAAGGTCGCGTTTCCATCAGTCAAATAGTGAAGAACGTTCGTCTGCGACGTCTGGTCTGGACGAACCGATCGAATTTGGATGCCGAACTGGCTGTAAGTCGCACCTCGGCCTGTAAATGATGGACGAACAATTGCCATGGGATGATTTCGACGTTGGACGATCAGCATCCGCACAAGCTTTTCAATGCCGTTTACGATGAAATATCCTCCGAGCTCTTCAGATTCCTCCTTGTGGTAAATAAGGTCTGCAGGTGACATTTTCTGAAGATGGCATCTGTTACTTCGAAGCATAATTGGGATAGATCCGACCTCTCGGTTTTCAGATTGCTCGGGTCCATCATTGACCTTGTAAGTAAACTTCAATATCATACGGGCACGATAGGTCGATAACCGCTCTCGGCACTGCCCGGCTCTTAAGGTAAGTCTTCTGAACGGATACAATGTAAATGTGAAACCACGTAACTGACCTCAGCTGGATATACCCTTCTATTAATGGTCGTTTTGTCTCGTCCCGAAAGGGCAGGCTTTAGGATCTGGACTTTATCAACGCGATCTTGTCCAAAGTGTTAACTTTCCGTTCACGCAAACAATTATTATATGGCGTGAAGAACTCACAACTAATTTTGTTTCCACGTCTGTCGGGATCATTACTGTCGAACACAGTTTTCTCGCCAATGTCTTGAACGGCAAGATCCAATAGTCCATTTTCAGTCAGCGCATTGAAAGATCCGATATGGGGAGCTACGGCTTCAGCCAGAAGCGGAAATGCCGACTTATCCTCCGGTGGATTTTGGAAATACCTCTCTCTTTCGAGAGTATTAAAGGACACCATTTGCTGGTAATATCACTTTCCAGTCAACGAAGCAATAACTAAACGAAAGATTTTTGAAACCAAGTGAACTACAAGTTGGGAGGAATCAAATTTTTTTGCTCGAGATTACCAAAACAAAGTTAAGATGCTGATGCGGCTCACTTCGTCAGAAGCTCTGCCAAGTAGTTATCATACACAGCTTTACATAGTAAGGTCAGTAATAGTCCTTGATTTACGCCGTACAGAAATGTAGAGGAATCAAATCAGTTCTACAGAGAGATGCAAAATAAAATTGGTTTATACTTTGTTGTTACGCCCAAAATACAAGGACAAGGCTGATTTTGTCCGGTTTCCTTCATTCTCGTAACTTATAACCGGTGTTTAGATAACTCCAATTAGTTGGACCTAAGCGGCAGAATATGTTGCGCATACTTTAAAACCCCATATTACTTATGCACAAGGAAAAACTGTAGTAAAGTCGCTCGTCACCAGCGATTTCCTTTCCAAACGCTGAGCGTGTTCTGACTTCTGCCTGTCATCTTGCCCCAGATGTGCCTACCAAACATAAGTTCAGTGGACGTTACATGAAAACGCTGACCCTGTTACAGCTGTAACAGTATTTTAACTTCTGTCACCAAACTGCATGTCCAACGGCATTTCGCTTGGAGAAGGGACACTTCGAGATTGCTTTCGAAGCCATTGCATGGAACAATGCCTAAGACGCTTGAAATATCTGAAGTCTATTCGACAGGCTTTTGCCGCGATCTCTGGCAGACAAGTGGCCATCGAGTAATTTCAAAAATGAAGTAAACATGTGACAAATGTCAGTACGGTGAGAGGAGACCGAAGAAGACTCGCTAAAATCGTCAGTCTCATACATCGTATGACACGATATTAGAGATATAGATGGAGCTGCTGGGTAGTTCTGAGAGAGTGGAGATGAAGGATGGAGGGCAGGGCTCGGCGGACCATGAGTGCAGTCCAATAAGCGACAAAGAGCAGGCGCAGTCAATGCAGAGTGATATCAGGACCGTGTGCGACTAACCTCGATGCCGTTGGATTTAGGTTGAGGCGGTGTTTGATTGTGGCTTCAGCTAAAGTGAAAAGCAAATATAGTGGGCGTCGGTGGCCAAGAATAATTTGATCATTAACCGTGCCACTCACGCCAGACATTAAGTCCGTCTTCCACGCCGGTTTATTCTGAAGTGGAACGACGACAATTTACAGGCAGATAACGGAAGTATGGCTTGCGGCAAACGAAAAAATGCCAATGTCGGCCACCAGTTTGAGTCGAAGTTTCTTGTGTACGACGGCGGTGTGTCCAGGATCACACGCACCCGCACTATTACAAGCTGCCAGTCATGCTATCGAAGGAAGGTGAAATGCGATAAAGCGACGCCCAGGTGCAGCCAATGCGAGTCGCTAAATATACAGTGCAAGTACAGCGGCTCCGCGGAAGCGCGATCGGACGCGGCCAAAGATGACCAGAGGCGCGTAAAGGTTGAGGAACCAGACGAGACCATGTCTGGTCTTTTGACAATCGACAATTGTACAGGAATATCACGATATGCTAGTATGGCTTACTGGGGCACAATGTTCGAGGTACGTTATTGACGCCTTTTTCTTGCTGTTCTACATAAACTAATTCCTTTACAGAATGAAGCTGGAAATATTGTTGATCAGGGCCTACTAGGTACACAGTGCACCTCAACAAGTAGCCCATCGCAGACAGCAGATGTTACGTATTATGCCTATGATTATCTGCCCTCGCGACAAGAAGCGGATGAATTGTTTCTTGAATTTCTCCGAACAGTCCAGCCAGTTATGCCACTATTTGAACGGGCCGATTTGATCAGTCGATATGAGAAGTTTTGGGCAAACATGAAACGTAATGGTGCATCTGGCCATTTCATATGTGTGATATTTGCAATCTTCTTCACTGCATCTGCCAGCAAGGGCGATCGACTGAAGTATGTTTCTAAGGGCACGAAGCTGAGTCATTTTAGTCCATATGATGGTGATGTTGCAAAGTATCAACTCGCGGCAGAGTTGTCACTTAAAAGGTGCGACTTTCCGGACAAGCCCTCTCTTCCTTGTTTGGTAGCAGCAGTCATGCTACAGGTGAGCGTTCATAAGATGTCGTCGTCCAACAATTCTAGCGAAATAGCCCAGCTGGTTAGAGTTGCTCAGTTGATGGGGATGCATCGAGATCCGTCCCTTTTTTCTAATTTACAAGCGGACCCTATAGATTGCCGTATTCGGCGTGCAGTATGGTGGCACTTGGTGTGTTTGGATGTCAACGGCTCCATTTGGCATGGGCTTCCTCCCGTCACACGTACTGAGAATTCTGACGTTCAATTTCCTGAGGAGAACGCGGTGTACGAGGAGGATCTTCTGTCGCAGATATTCGCTTGCGGAAAATTTGCCGCCACTCGTTGTCTTTCGAACCAGTTGAACGAGGTTTATGGCATATGCAAGATCAAAAGCTCCACTTTCGAAAAGCTCGTTTCAGAAGTCGCTGATTTCAGGCAAGAATTGGCTCGTCGGATTGAAGTTATTTCCTCCATGACGTTCGAGCGGAGGCATACCGAAAGTTTACTTTCCACCCTCAAGACTGCGCAACGATCAGCAATGATGTACCTCGGCATGCTTTCCTGTCGGACATATTTCATGCTATATATTCCGCATCTAGATAGCTGGTCGTCGAATAGAGTCGAGATTGTGAAGGCAGCGATGCAAATGCTTAAATTATATTTAGAATTTTCAAAGCTGCCGGAGTGTCTCGAGTTTTTATGGTTTGTGCGGTTGTCTTTGCCGCTCCATGGACTGAACATATTGCTACGGGATATCTGTCAGAAACCGAATGACTCTATTGACGAGGACGACCACGAAAATTTGGGTATTGATAACCGAGTGAAAGTCGTTGAAGACATCATTGAACGCGCGGAGTATATTAGATTAAACGACCATTCGGAGTATGCACAATCGCAATGGACAGCGATTATGCAAATTAAGGAGAGAATTTGGAAACAATTGGGAAGAAAATCTGGTGCTGACAGGCAGCCTGAAGCCGGAGGAGATTCAAACGACATGGGAATTTCACTTCATTCCAACCCTAGTTTGGATGCCGCTTTGGACGGTTTCACGGCGCCGTTCGCTAACGGATTGGGTTGGGGAGTACCTGGTGAATTAGATGAAGTTGCAGACATTCATTTTTTGGATATAGATTGGTCAAGGTATGGGTTTGATGTGGCGTAGGGGTACTTAATAAAGCTGGACGAGTTACGAGCAAATCGCACAAATTTCTGGCGACAGTGTTTGTGGTCCTGTCTCTCGTAGCAAACTCATCTTCAAGAGAGATATGTTTACATGAATCATATCAGGCGGTTGCACTGTTATCCGCTTCAGATTTGTGCGAGCAGATCACTCTATTTCTTGAACTTGGCGACTAATCAACACAAGGTAAGTCTTAAATAGCCGCCTTCTTCTAAGAAAATTACCTTCAGACGCTAGCAGTCTTGTCTTTGGAGGGAGAGGAATCTTGGTGCTCTAAATGAGTTGCAAAACATTGCTAATCCTGGTTCTACGCAGTTCAGATTGATTCGCGACTCTTTTTTGATCTCATGATCAAAATAAGACAGCTCTATCTATGCTCACTGTATGCCAGAGAACTAATTTTGCTGCAGATTTACATGTCTTATGGCGACTGCAAAGGACACCAACGTTCGAACACAATAGCGAGCAGGCAGGAATGGCGCCGCTGAACAGGCGGCTGAATATCACCAGCTTCCTCGAACCTGGACGCTAATATTGTGGGCATCTTCTATTGTTCCTTTCTATTGTTTGCCACATATCTATCGTCATGAACGTCGACATCATGTCCACGCAGCTAGTGCACCACCATTGTACGGCAAGTTTAAGTAGTCGATCCAGAATACCAGCGAATTTATTCAGAAGTCGAAGGCTGGCCAATTCGCAGTAACTAATAAAGGCAATGGCGCAAAACCAGACAGTTAGCAGGCCTTTGGGTAAGTAGACGAAGATAAATGTGCTCAACAGGGCCTTAAAAGTATTGGAATACTGATGCTGAAGAAGGACCCGTCGAGATTTTTTCCCTAAGACGCGCGATTGTCGGCTTTTACCAATCCGTTGCTGTTTGGGTAGAGCTCGATCATGAACTGCATAGGAACGAATTATACTCTGCCCTATCGACCATTGTTCCTCGCCATCCTGCGCTGTGCGAATTTGTTGCCCATGTTGATTCATTAATGCCGCTGCTTGTTTTACTGAATGAAATTGATCTGGACAAAATTGTTGACATGCGCCCAGTGTCTGATTTAACCTCTCTCGAGACTCTTCTTACGGAATTGGTTCAATATCGCTTCGACTTTGCTAATAGTTCTGTACCTTTATGGAAAATTGTTGTGTGGGGTGGCACACATATCGTGTTTGTATTCGATCATCTGCCATTAGATGGTACGTCCGCGGCAAATTTTCTGCTAGAATTGACCGAAGAGCTCAATTCAGAATTCGGACATTGGCCCGGTCAGGAACATCCGACTTGCATCATCCCCATCGATCCGAGTATTGGCACCCATACAACTATAGAGAAACTTACCAGAATAAGCCCGTCACTGTGGTTCAAATTATCTCTTGCATACGAATTGTTCCTTCCAAGTATTCCTTTCAGAAGGAAAAATAAAAGAGACTCGAAATTATTCGGACCAGTTATAATTCCGGTCGAAGGAGTGACTGTGAAAGTAGCTAAGCTGCCTGGAATTGTGGTTGACGCACTCCTGAGAGCATGCAGGGCTCGAGAAACGACATTGACGACTTTGTTTTGCATTCTTTTTCTTGTTTCGGCTTCAAACACCTATCCCTCGGCGCCTGGGTTTGATGTTGCAATTCCAATAGACGCTCGGAAGTTTATGAAAGTCTCCAATAATAAGGCGGTACTTATGGGGTCCTATGTTTTTCAGTATAATAGCGTGACACCGTCTCTAGTCAAAGCAGGGTTTAGCTGGGAGGAAGTATCACGATTTGGAAAGTCATTAAAGCAAGGCACCAACCCGGCTGCCGGAAATATCTTGGGGATATTGAAGTACATGAACTCCGAAAGCTTTGATAAATGGTTTCGGGGACAGATAAACAAAGAGCGGACGGGAGATATAGAGTTGTCGAACATTGGAGCGTTCAACTTTCCGGCAGGGGTGGTGAATGCCGGCTTCGTGCAGCCACACGGCGTTATGCAACCACCACTGCAATTGAGTGTCATAGGTATTGCTGGCGGCAGCATTACTTTGACGTTTACGTATTCCGATGCTCTTCTCGGTAAAGGCAAAGGGGAAGATCTATGGAAATCCTTTCTGAACGGAATTGAGAACATAGCCGGTGGAGAGGTGTAATTGTTTGCCATACAGCAAGTTCAATGATAGAATGATATGTCAAGTTGCATTCCGTCTAAGCATCCCTGAGCAAGCAAAAAACAAAAAGAACAGATTTGATTGATTCAAATTCAAGATAAAAAACAATGCGATGGAGAACCGCTGTATTCAAGAGCTGCGCCGCATCGGATGAGGCTAATTGCGGGGGGGCTTGACTCCCCGGTGGTACTAACTGGCTGTGAGAAACAGATTGCCGAGACTGCCTGCGTGCCGAGCCCTCATCTATCGGTCTCCGGTCGAAATTGGATTGAATAACGTTCTTTTAACATGAATTACCGAAGACGGCATTCAAGGAAAGAAGCTGGTGCCAGGGGCCTGCGGCAGGCTGAGGTTTCAACCAGTTCATCCGGCTAAACTGGATCCGAAGGTTAGCCCGTACAACCGAAAGCAAAGTGCCCAACGCCGGGGCGACCGACACCAAAATACGACTTTCCTGACCCACACCTCAAAAGTTTGTTGCGAATGTGGCGATAAGCCCGGGTGGACGGAGCCGCACGGGAAGTCTAATGAAAACCAGAATTGCAAATTGTCGCTGTGGCAATCGCCAAAACCGTATCATGGGTGCAAACACTGAAGTTCCGCTAATGGCAGTGGCGCTAATTGCAGGCACGCGAGCTCGCCTTGCGATTGAACATGCCCGACCCCGGCGGGCACGGCCAGAATGACGACGGCAAGCAAAGGACAAGATATGCAACTGCAAACGCAGTGGCAATCAGGTCGGAGTAAATCGAATTGGAGTCCCGTCAAAAACGTAACAGGCTTGACCGCGATGGCAATTGCGGCAAAAGCTGACCGAGCAAGAAGGCGGTCGAACGAGCGTAGCGCACGTGAGATGAGCTAGTTCGCCTCAGCATCTATCACCGTCCGGGTCCTCGCTCGAAACTCGACTTCCCACCCCCATCTTGCGTCCATATAATTAAAGAAACCCCCCGTCTCATCCTTCTCCCCGACTCTCTTTTCGACTTTCATTTACTGTCCGCTTCCGGCGTCGCCACAATACGACTACCAACTCAAGCCTCCTGCTTGTTGCTGCCGTTGCTCCCCGCTCCTGCTTCTCTGACTCGCAGTTCTCGTCGATTAATAATGGCCTTCTCGTCGTCTTCTCAGCGAACAGGCTATGCCACACCGTCCGCGCCCATTCCTATAGACGCTAAGACAGCGCAGCATGCCAATAACAATATCATTCGTACACCGGCTCTAACCCCGAACCCGGACACCGCGCTTCGACTGTGTGCCAATGCTTGTGCGGCCACGGGCGATTTGCCATCCTCTCAACCGGACTCGGTATATTTCCCGCCATCTGTTCTGGCACCGCACCGAATAGAGTCTCCATTCACTCCGCCTCCATCTTTGCTTTCGACCCCGTTGCACACAAAGCCTGCATATGAGTCAGCGCTTACGGCAGCGGCGGCAGCTGCCGCTGCAGTTAACAGCCAGCAGCATTCTGCGTCAGCAAAAGATCTCGCGTGGGACAAGACAATCGAACGAATTATTAAAGGCATAGTGTCAATTAAGGCTTCCGCTGTTCGGGCGTTTGATACGGAGGGTGCAGGTGACTACACTGCCACTGGCTTTGTGGTAGATAAGGAACGAGGCATTATATTATCCAACCGTCACGTCGTTAACCCGGCGCCTATTATTGCTACTGCAGTTTTTGTGAAGTAAGCTAGACAACTGTCAGCACCTTTTACGATTTTTCGCATATTCTGACAATCGTACGTTTTAGCTACGAGGAAGTACCGCTGCGGCCAATCTACCGCGACCCAGTTCACGACTTTGGGTTTTTTCAGTATGACCCAGAGCGCGTCAAGTTTCTTGAAGTTGAACAGATTGATCTTCGACCAGACCTAGCGAAAGTCGGGTTATCTATTAAGGTCGTTGGTAACGATTCCGGCGAGAAACTGAGCATTCTCGGCAGCACACTTGCTCGGCTCGATAGAACCGCACCTCGGTATGGCGACGATGTTTATGAAGATTTTAATACGTTCTACTTTCAGGCCGCCACTGGCACCTCCGGTGGTTCGTCTGGTTCTCCGGTTCTTAACATATACGGACAAGCAATTGCATTGAACGCAGGCGGATCTAAGCGATCTGCTTCATCTTTTTATCTTCCTCTCGACAGAGTCGTGAGAGCGCTTAATTGTATACAATCCGGCATGCCCATTACGCGGGGTACTCTACAGGCCGAGTTTGTTCACAAATCATACGACGAGCTGCGACGGCTAGGACTCGCAAGCGATGCAGAGGCCTTGTGCCGGGCGCGTAATCCGGGCTCGAATGGGTTGCTCACTGTCGCGAAAGTACTTCCCGACGGACCTGCATATGGCAAGCTAGAACCGGGAGACATGCTAGTTGCCTGTGACGGTATGACTGTGGACGAGTTCGTTCCGTTGTGGGGAATTCTTGATGAACGCATTGGTGATTCGGTTACACTTTCGCTTTATCGTGGCAAGATCGCGTTTGATGCGGAGGTCGTTGTGCAGGACTTGCATGCGATCACTCCAGACCGTTTTGCAGAGGTTGGTGGTGGCATTTTCCACGACCTGTCATATCAGCAAGCACGATCATATGGCATGCCAGTTGAAAACCAAGGAGTCTACGTTGCTCTGTCTGGAATGTTGAATTGGTCATCTCTAACGCGCAACTTTTTGGTAACGTCACTGAACAACACGCCTACGCCGAATCTTGATGCCTTGCTTCAAGTAATAGGAAAGATTCCCGACGGCACGCGTGTTCCTGTCAGACACAAGGAACTTGGACAGGTTCGAGAGACAACTGGGCTAGTGCAAGTTGATCGTCATTTCCATTTGGATCATCTGTTTGTCAGAAATGACAAGACCGGCTCTTGGGACCGAAAATCTCTTCTGCCGCCAGCCAATGTTCAGGATGTGTTGCCTCGGGATCCTCAAGACGCATTCCTTGACGTTGATGAGGATGATACTGCGCAGCCAGAACCCGGCTCCTTGGATATGCTGAAACAGGGACTTGTGTACGTCAACACTCGTCTGCCATTTAGCGTCAACGGATACACGTCTTCGAGGCCATATTATGGAGTTGGCGTTCTCGTTTCCCTTCAAAATGGCGTCCCACTTGTTGCTTGTGACCGCGCGGCCGTGCCATCTGAGTTTGTCGATATCCGCCTTACGATTCAACATCACGCGGTTTCGGCACGAGTGCTTGCAATGGACAGGCTGGCGTACCTGACGTTTGATCTGTCATCTTTGCCGTCGCACATTCAGCTCACGGTGCCTGAATTCGATTCGGACGCATTGCTGCAAGTGAAGGAAAACGTCACAGTGCTTGGCCTTGACTCATCTCACTCTGTTGTTGAAAAGCAGACGACTGTCGTGTCTCTCGGCGACGTCGGTACGACAAAATGCAACCCTCCTCGGTTCAGGCTGATCAATGTCGAAGGCATATCGCTGACGGACAGCGTTTCGTGCGATGGCGGCATTGTAGCGAAGTCATACAAGGAGAAATCCACGGACGAAGACGGAACGGAGAAGGAACGGGAGACATACAAGATCGTGGCGCACTGGATTAACGCGTCGTCCCAAAATTCGTCTGGTAACGACACGTTCTGGAAGACAGGATTGCACTATGGCGTGTACATCAAGCCAGTTGTTGATCATATCAACCAGAGACTGGCTGAATCGTCGCCTGCGGTTGCCTCTGCGGCGGCGCTCGCGGGACTTCCAAAGACGCGCACGTTCAACATCGAGTGCGGCGAGGTGTCGCTCTCGACCGCTGCCGGCCTTGGTCTCAGCCCGCTCCGGATCCGGCAGTTTGTGAGACTGGCAAAGAAGCAGCTGAACTCGACGACTGTTCGGTTGATCAATATTTTCGACAAGTTCCCCCACTACGACATTGAGGCGAATGACGCGAACGATCTGGTTCCGGGCGACATTTTGCTTGAGATTGACGGCAAGCCCGTCGTGCGCCTTGTGGACATAGAGCGTCACTTGCAGGACGAAACTCGCGAGAAGTACGAATTCGTTCTTTTGCGGGAGGGAATCGAGAGAAAGGTGACAGTTCGGCCGTTATTCGACATGTCCAGCGGCGCGATCCAGCCCAAGATTGTGCAGTGGAATGGCGCGTTTGTGCACGAGACATTTTCGGAGGCGATCGAGCAAGTCGCGCACCGCACGCGTCTCGTGCCGCTCTCGGGAGGCGTCTACGTCGGCTCTGTCGCGTTCGGAGCGCCGGCATTGAACAACATCCGGCCGGCGCAGTGGATTATCGAGGTCGACGGCGAGAAGGTCGAGAACATCGAGCAGTTCATTGCGATCATCCAGCAAAAGAAGTGGCGCGACGGCGAGTTTGTGCGCGTGAAGCAGGTGAACCGGAAGGACGTCACGAGCGTCGTGAGTGTTCAAGTGAACGAGCGCTATTGGCCATCGCGATGCTTAGAGCGCGACGAGAACGGCAACTGGGCGCATAAGATCTTTTAGAAGTCTATACGTCGGGACATGTATTTTTTTGTATATATTGTAGATTCGGGCATTGATGTCAGGGATACATGAGGCGGTAGATGTGTGTACTACAGTGAAGGGACAGCATTTTTTGAGTGGAGTTTTACATGTTGTTTTAGATTGATTAGTGATGTGAATATACGAAATAGATTAGCAGTACTTTCGTGAACAACGCTGCAGGGCCAGTCAAATTTCCGAGAGAAAGAGAGCCGGCGGATTTGTGTGCCGAGCCGAGCAGCGTTCCGGCGGAAGCCCACACTGTTTGGGCTCGAGGCCGAGGTCGACTATACTTCTCATGGGGTTAGGGCGCCACCGTCACAAGCCAGCGCTCGGAAAGTGGCCACATTGGACAAACCCCGCCACAGAAAAACGTGTCCCGGCGGGCCGACAAAAACGGTCGAGTTCTGCTGCGTTCTGCTGCGGTTTTGGCACGCCCGATCGCACCCCTCCCACCGGCTTCCCCGCATCGCGATGATCCTCATATATCTCTCGTCGCTCGGCCGTCTCTGCTGATTCCGCCTCGCTCCGTTGGCTATCCCTCCATTTCCACTCCCGCCCGTTCCTCGCCGTCACGTCACGATGCCTGCTCCTCGTGTCCCCCTACCCCGCATCCGCATCCCCACAGCACCCGCGGCGCGGCTAGCACCGCTCGCGTCCGCCAGCGGCCGCCGGCTGCTGTCGACCACCGCGCCGCGCGCGTCCGCGACCGGCTCCATCCTCGCCTTTGACGAGGACGTCGAGATGTTCCGGTCCGTCGTCACGCGCTTCAACG
The DNA here is from genome assembly GCA_030556275.1 of Lipomyces sp. NRRL Y-27488. Lineage (NCBI taxonomy): Eukaryota > Fungi > Ascomycota > Lipomycetes > Lipomycetales > Lipomycetaceae > Lipomyces > Lipomyces sp. NRRL Y-27488. Next base: position 23,546 of record JAKTPS010000034.1, on the reverse strand, counting down.
CCGACGTCGTCGCCCCGCTCGTCGAGAAGATGGACGAGCAGGAAAAGATCGAGCCCGCGGTCATCAAGGGCATGTTCGAGACCGGCCTCATGGCTGTCGAGACGCCCGAGGAGCTCGGCGGCGCGGGCGCGTCGTTCACGGCCGCCGTCGCGATCGTCGAGGAGCTCGCCAAGTGCGACGCGTCCGTGTCGGTCATGAACGACGTGCACAACACGCTCCTCAGCACGTGCGTGCGCAAGTGGGGCTCGGACTACATCAAGGAGACATACCTGCCCCAGCTGGCAGAGTCGAAGCTCGGCGCGTTCGCGCTCTCCGAGCCCAGCGCGGGATCGGACGCGTTCGCGCTCAAGACCCGTGCGCGGAAGCTGCCGGACGGCGACTTTGTCATCGACGGCGGCAAGATGTGGATCACCAACGGCGCCGAGGCCGACATTTTCGTGGTCTTTGCCAACGCCGAGCCCGAGAAGGGCTACAGGGGCATCACCGCGTTCGTGGTCGAGAAGGACTGGGGCGTCAAGGTCGTCAAGAAGGAAAAGAAGCTTGGTATCCGCGCGAGCTCGACCGCCGTGCTCGCGTTCGACGAGCTCCACGTGCCGGCGAAGAACATCCTCGGCGTCTACGGCCAGGGCTACAAGATCGCGATCGAGTGCCTGAACGAGGGCCGCATCGGCATCGCGGCCCAGATGACCGGCATCGCCCAGGGCGCGTTCGACCGCGCCGTCTCGTACGTCACGAGCGACCGCCAGCAGTTTGGCCAGTACGTCGGCAACTTCCAGGGCATGCAGTTCCAGATCGCCCAGGTCGCGACCGAGATCGAGGCCGCCCGCCTTCTGCTCTACAACGCCGCCCGCATCAAGGACCACGGCGGCGACTTCGTGCAGGAGGCCGCCATGGCCAAGCTGTATGCCTCGCAGGTGGCAGAATCGGCCGCGAGCAAGGCTGTCGAGTGGATGGGTGGTGTTGGCTTCACGCGGGAAGAGTCGGTCGAGAAGTACTACCGTGATGCCAAGATCGGCGCGATCTACGAAGGAACATCGAATATCCAACTCCTCACTATCGCAAAGAACATCCAGAAAAAGTACGCTGCGTCAAGATAAGCGGGTATCGCACTCTGTTTTTGCTCCCGTTTAAGATTTCGCTAGATATTCAATTGCATTGTTAATTAACCTTGGAGGTTATCATCAAATTGTGGTACGTAGATCGATGGACAACAAAAGCAATTCAAATTTCTCTGTATTAGCAACAAACAACCCAGTAAAGCTCCCCCCTATCCCCTAAAGTACCCGCAAAAAAAAAGAGAATCCCAAAAAATCATGTGGTTTCGTACCGAAAAAGAAGTCATTCCTCCACAACTCAACAGACCTCTTTATCGACGAGGCTTTAGGCAGAGAGAGCAACATTGCCCGCAGTCCACTGCTGGACCATCTCCAACGCTGCCTCAGGCTGATCAAACGGCGTCATGTGGCCAGCGTCAAAGACACGAGCAAACGTGAAGTTGCCGGCGTTCTGGACAGTACCGATCTTCTTGTCGCCAAGGAACCAGTCCTTCGTCGGGGCAGACTGGAACTCCTTCGCGCCAGACCACTCAAGAGCATTAGTCCAGCCCTGGTTGCCGAGCCAGTTGCAGATGAAGTCCTTGTCGCCAGCATAGATCAGAACAGGCACACCAGCATCAAGAATGTGCGGGACGGCAAAGTGGTAAGGCTTCATCCAGTCACCGTTGAACAAGAAGTTGCGGTTAATGTCAAAGTTGCAAGACTCGAACAAATCAACCTCAGCGCCGACAGCCTCCTTAACCTTCGCGTCGTTCAAGTACTTGGAGATCCAGCCCATCTGCGGGTAGCAAAGGTTCTCGGTATCCTCGCACGTGGTGCGGATATCGTAAACGTTCTTGCCAGTCTTCTGGTACGGGCCCATCATGGCGTTGTTGCAGTAGATGGACGCCGGAACACAAGACCAAACGCTCTCGGAGTTGTAGCAGTTCTGGATCATGCTCGCGCAACGCGGGTAGGCGTTCTCCATGTTGGCGCACTCCTGCTCGGTCAGAACGGACTCGGCACCACCCTTACCGCAAGCCATGGGCTGGTAGTACTGGTACTGGGTAAGGCCATCAGTGAGACCGTTGCCGATAAGAACAGAAGTGAGGTCGAAGTTGCGCTCCTTGTGCGACAGGATCTCGGCAGCAAAGACCGGAATGTAGTGGCCAGCGTAGGACTCGCCGGCAATGTGGAAGGGGAGCTTGGCGTACTCGGGGAACTGCTTGAAGAAGAGAGTCAAGAGCGCATAAACGTCCTTGCCGGCCGCGACGGTCGACGAAACCGACTGCGACGAGTAAGAGTAGCCAACGTTGACGGGCTGGTCAAGGAAGAGAACACTGGCGTTCTGGTTCCACGAGTTCGGGTTGTAAACCAGCTTGCCCTTGCTGTCAACGGACGACGGACCAAGCTCAAAGAAGAGGCCAGTCATGGAGGAGCAGCCAGGGCCGCCATTGAGCCAGAGAATGACGGGATCCTTCGCGGGGTCATTTCGCGACTCGAAGAACCCTAAGCCAGTAAGTTAGTCAGATGCGCATAGTCGAACAATGAGACTCATCACGGGCAAACGTACAGTAGAAGAAGTGCTTGTCCTCCTCCTCCACGTCCAGGTATCCAGAGTACTGCTTGACAGTGTCGACACCAAGGTCGATAGGCTTCTTAACACGAAGGGCGTGGCCGGGGAGTTCCGTCGCCGAAACATGGTAGTCGTACTCGGCATCGGCACGCTTGGTCGCCGGCTTCGGCTCGGTAAGGAACGTGAGCTTGGAAACGACGTCGGGGAAGTCGCGCTCCATCTCAGCCCAGACCTGGGCGGTCTCGGGAGTGATCTGGGAGTCCATTGTCTCGCCCAATACCCTGATGGCATCGCCGAGGGCAGAGGACATCTTGATGCCAGAAGCGGCAACCTGAGCCTTCGCGGCAGCCTCAACCGGCTTGTTGAAAACCGACTGGTCGGCCGTGACGGCGAGAGCAGAAAGAAGGGAAATGAAGATGGATGCCTTCATTGTCGACGTGTGTTGATGTTGGGGAAAGAATGAAGGTGACGGAAAGAGGAGCAGAAGGGAAAGGGAGGAGAGTGGCGGATACGGAAAGCGGGCACCGCTCTTGGTGGCCTGCCGCTGATTGTCTAGGCTCATCATCGCGCTGCGCCTCACCGGATGTGACGACACAAATGCGCAAGCGCCGCACCGCGCTGGCTTTAATGCGCTAACCGTCACAGCAGCGTGCCTATAACGTTATCGCCTGGACTTTAACTGCAATGCACCGCCACCGACGCCACGCCAGTTGATCTGGTTCTCCATCGCCCCGACAGCATGATGATGAGATGCAATTCACTGAACATGCCTTCTTTTGCCGGTACGTAGTGTGATGGCCAGTAAGACGCTCCTTTCTAGCTCATTTCATCGGCATTGGCTGCAATACCCAGATTGTAGCCTCACACCGCGAGCAGCGCCCACAACTACGTGCGAGTGCTTCGAATGTGTGCGATGCCTTATGATATGATACCCATTCACAGGAAAACTAGTTGGCAAATGGACAAGAATTATGTATTTGCTGGAAATGCATATCCCAGCCTCAAAAACATGCGGTAGCGTCAATGCTGGCAATCGACGTGCGTACAACATACTGTACAGGAACGCATAACACCTCGCTGACAGAAGAAGAGCTTTATTATTCTGCATTGGCTGACGACAACCAAAGACGCGATTTCCTTCGCATTAGCTATAGTACATACAAATAAAGGATGCACTCATCGAGCGGGATCCTTCTCGGCAACAGCGCTATCAGGATTGCCGTCATCGTCGCCTTAAAGTTCTTCTTCTGCATTCTCAAACTCGTCTTCATCATCGTCATCGTAAAACGCTTCTGCTGCATTCTCAAACTCGTCTTCATCGGGATAGTCCTCGTTAGGGTCGTTGGCCCTGAGCCCCAATCTCCTGAACAGCGACGAAAAATACGATTCACCTGGCTGTGCTTGCCTCTGAGAGCCTTGCTCGTCATTTTCGGCGCCTAGTCCATCACCCGGAATACCATCCTCCGCAGCATTCAGACCGACTCCTTCAGCGTTCATCGCTTCATTGTCCAATGCCCACGCAATATCTTCATCCTCAGAATTACCCTCGTCGTCGTTATCTTCTCCATTGTCTTCGCGCCCTCGGCGTCGCCACTGTAGCAGACTGTTCCACAATCCATTCAATATTCCCCGTTCATCAACCGGGCCGCCATTTGCCTGCGCCTGATTCTCCCCTGCTCGATAAGTCATAGTCTGTCGATCATTTTCGTACGGCGATATGTTGTCCACCGGAGGAAGCACGTCGTCTGCCCACATTTCTTCGCCCTCCATTCCGTCCCGTGGAAGCAGCTCAAGGGCAGGCTTAATGTCAGCCATAATAACATGCCTAATCAAATCTCTGCTGATTTCCTTGTGGGAGTATAAAACATATGTCGGCGGAACTGGTTGCCTAACCTTAACGTTCTCCAGTGCCTTCTTCAAAAGTTCCTTCGCCTCCGGTGTCGTCCAAAGTGACGATGAACGTGCAATATATAGAGTTGTCAGAATGCGCTGGTATGTAGAAGGGGGTTCATTAAATTTCATAAGCTGAGGTGGAACATCCAATCCCAGCTCAAATGCCAGCGCTGATAGCGTCCACGGAAATTTATCAGTTGCAATTGTCAAAGCATCTTCGGCCGCGGCAACGTCCTTCAGGTGTAAATGCGCCAGTGCAACAGAAAAAACAATATTGGGAGCATTCTTTACACGTTCTTTAAACATGTGCGAGGAAGCCAATTCAAGTAAAAATCGCTCGTTAGCGGATCGTAAGGCATAAAGATCAATCAAAAGAAGAATGCAATAAGGGTCATCTTCAGCAGATATTTCAAGAAGTAACTTCATAAATTCGAAGGCACTGACCCAAGTACCCTTTCGTTCCAAAACTCGCACATATCGATAAACTGCCGAGTAGAATCCTCTGTTTTCATAATACTTGAATGGCAAGCGCACGCGGCCAGTGGCTATATTGAACATGGAATGAAAGGCTCTGTTGAACACAAAAAGTGTTCGTTCCAGACTAGCGGCAGATTGTGTGTGATCCCCATAATGTGTCAAAATCTCTGAGATCTGTAATAAAGTGGACGCGTGATACGCTATATGTTTTTTTAGCAACAGTATAACAATCGCTAAATGGAGAACTCAGTGGCGACTTACGATGGAAGCGGAGAAGATCTGAAAGAACCTGTGGATCGCCAAATTGAAGGCATATATAAAACTGATGCTGAACGTCCATATACGCTCGCGAGTGCGTGAACTTGAAGCTGGTAATCTCTAATTCGTACGTCAGCCATCATGTTCTTCGAGCGAGAAGAAATAAATGCATCCTCACCTCCATCCGTCCCGACGATGTCCATTGTCATTCCAAATACGCCGGTGGGCCGTGGCCATTCCTCGTTTGGCTGAACTAAAATATACCTTCTGCTATTAAAGCGTTGACCTGCTCGCCTCCCACCACGACCTTCTTCCTGCAAAACTCGTCTGCCGAATAATCGTCTCATTTCGCGCTCAGGGTCCAAGTTTCGGGTGTCAACTGAAAGTAAACGGGCATCTGCAATAGCCTCAGCAGCGGCTGCTGCATCTTTGGTTGACGTGAGACTAGATTTGGTCTCAGTATTCTCGGCAGACTTGCCCTTCGTATTCAACTCTGAGAGCGCTCTGTCGATCTCGTCAAGCTCTCCGTCTTCCGGAATCGCAGCCTCTTCTGCTATTGGTTGCCCTTTCTTCTTTGATTTCTTCTTCGACTTCTTTTTCCTTGAGGACTTTGCTGCCGGCGTAGCTCGTTTTGGCTTTTCTGCCTCTTCGTGAACACTCATCTGAGCCCGCGGCCCTTCGTCTTCTTGTTGCTCGCCATCCGATGAGTCAGCAGCAACTTCGTCGTTGTCGCCTAGCAGAGCGTATAAATTAATTTTCGGTTTCGTCTGAACAATCTCGCTTTCTTCCTCATCGTCTTGTTCCACCTCTTCCTCCGCTCCACTGGGCGTTAGGGCGGGCGGATCTTGCTCGTTCAAAGATTCCGTCAGCGGCGATGAATTCCTTGCGCGGTCAGCTAGAGCCTCCGCTCTTCGAATAGCCCTTAAACTCATATTTAAGTGATCTAGTAAACAAAATGGACGATAATATTGCGCAAAAGCAATGCTAGTATACTGTCAGGTCCAGAAGAGAGTGTTGGCATGCGACCTCCAAATAGTGGTATTTCCTTGCGTCAACGAGTCATAGACTCTTCCGAGTTCAACTATCTACTGATTAGCCAATTATTTCAGACAGATAAACAAGGTAAGAGAACCGTACATCAATTCTCAGTTTATTTATATGATAAGCAATTCACGACCTTGTCGCGAACTTGATCTCAACAATATATGCCTGCCGTTTGTTCAAGCCACACATCTATTTGCAGGGTTCGATTCTGTGGCGTAATCCATCTTCTTGAATTTGTTGTGGCTTGACAATGTGAACTTTGCACTGCTGTGGCCTCGCTGGAAATCGTGAGTTGCCTTCCCATACGAAATATTTCGGAGTAAAGGTATGTTTTGTCTTCATTTGGCACGGTGGATTATTTGTGGTTCAGCTTTGTTTTTCTCTGGGGTTCCATTTACTGATATTTTATGTTGCTCAGATCCATTACCGGCCTCTGGACAATCTACCCAAAGGACTCCAACTGCATCGTCGTCAGTCGTCGCCCCAGACGCATAGTTGACGAGAAACACGCGGTCTCTTTGAGAATGCAGTTGCGTGGTCTGCCATTATTTTTTGGTAGGGCGTTGACTAGCAATGGATCAGCAACTCTCTTCAGGCGGCAGCCTCTGGGAGGACCATCTAGTCGAGGACTGTTCAATACGCCTCTGCAGCTATCTTACAAAGGCGGACGAAGGATGTTCTCCGCCACGCCTGCGAGTGATCTACAGCGACGAATTTTGGCACAGAGATCTCTAGTAGCACGATCTAGGTTTGGCCCAGCTGGATCGAACTTTACAGGCCTTCGGCGGTTTTCGTTTTATGGCAAGAGTGTGGACGATTCCTTTCTATATTTGCGTTCTCAGCAATATGGCGAGGATTACACAACTCGCGCCGCGATTGCGCTGTCCAAGGAAAGGATAGGCAAACGGACGTCTTGGGTCATTAGGCCCAGTGTTATCGGATTGGTGATCTTCTCTGGACTATACGTCCTGCTATTCATTCCTCTTGGACCTATCGATTATATATCCGCTGTTCACTCCTTTTTGGCCGTTAATCGTCTGGAAGACCCTGATGGTCTCACGTTATATTACACCATTAAAAACGCACTGCAGAATACACCTGGGTTGAAGGCAGACGGCGAAGAGCACGCAGTATTAAAGCCTGTCAACGACCTCCCAGACGTTTATCCGGTTACGCTGTCTATTATTATTCTCAGTACGGCATTTATTCTTTTAAAGAGATACGGACCCATTTCACTGCGCGAATTTTTAATCAGATTTGGATACGTGCGGTCAGACATATACGCCACAAACGCTGGCAAATCGACTCGAGACGCTCCATACTTGTCTATTTTCACGTCAGCATTGTCACATAGAAATGCTCGTCACTTTTTCTTTTCTGGACTCGTGTTCACGATCTTTGCCGCAAATGTAGAGCTGGCGTCGGGATCGTGGAATGTCATGGTGTTGTGGCTTGGTGGTACGCTACAGGGAGCATTTGCCTCCATGTTTTTGAATTCCTTGTTTAAACGTCCGGCGACTCCAACACTGGGCCTGGGTGCCGCAGGTGCTGCTATGCTTGGATTTCTAATGACTTATTTCTACTCGACGGAGGCCCTTCAGCAATTCCAGAAAGCGCTTATTTCGCCGGAGGAAGCTCCAACATATAGGTACGTTTGGCAGCCAAATACATCGCTCGCGTATTGCATGCGTGATGCTAATTAACTGGTTTAGCTCTGCTGGTCAGGTCGACCATCCTTCAGAGGAACACGTGGCAATAGAACGCTTGCTGAGTGACCTCTTTGCGAATTTCAAGGGCCTTCAGAAAAAGAATTTTGTTATTCATACCAAAAACAATAAGCTTGTCGTGGTCATGAACAAGAGTCCCATTGAAAAGGGCGGGATAGAGGAACCCGAAATTGATACTAATCTGCCACCACATTTTCAACCGGAGGATGCCGACGACGAAACAGCCGACGAGTCCGAGCCTAGCGTGATCATTCAGATAAATATTCACCCGCCAGCACTTAGTATTCAAACTGTGGCGCTTCTCTTTGGCGGTGCACTATTTGGCGCTTACTGTGTGGCCGCTGTGATCGCAATGGCACCGGCGTCCGCTTCAATATTTACGATTGACGCGGCGGCACATCTGGGCGGACTGCTGTTCGGCGCCGAGGCGGGAGCGGTGGTCCATGAGCAAATTGCTCATGCGAAAGGTATCATTGCTGTCGTTCCTGTATCACTAGTTCCCGATTACTTGTCATATGACGCTGCTCCTGGCGATAGAGGCCTGACGATGATATCTGGAGGGAAGGAAGAAAACGACAGCGAAGATGACTAGGTTATATGTTGAATTACCATAGTCGACTGGAGGGAAAAAATTTAATTTGTAAATATTTTTAAAATATCTTAGCCGACCATCATAAGACGTAGCAGACATATCAAAATTTATATTCATATGTTCGGTGAGCACTATTCTGCAGTGTAGAGCTATTTTGGAGTGAAGTGAAGCCCCATGACAATTATGCAGATGTCACTATTTATCGAATTCATTGGATTTCCTTTGATATACACATGCACTAGAGAACACAAGAAAACGAACAAATATTCCCTCAGGATATGCTCCGTCTAATAGCCAACCACCTTTCTTCGGCCAATAATCTCACCCAGAGAGAATGCGCCGACAACTTGGAGAAAGTAGGAAGTGTACTTCAGCACCACGGGGCCGCTGCTGAGAGGCTTGATGAGTCCACGGATAGATTCGGGGGCGAGAAGATAAGGAAGGACCGACGAGTATACGGCCTTGTAAGTAGACTGGAATTGTGCAATGGTAGGAGGAGCAAAGCCTTCCTTAAGGTAGACTTGCTTGGCGAGCTCAACGACGACCTTGGACCAGTAGATACCGGCATCAGTAGCAGCTATAGTAAAATAAAGTGTCAGTCCCCGGGCAAAAGCATAATAAGATAATAATTGTATGAAAAACGGGAGCAGATGCGAGCGGGCAAACACGAAGTTCATATAACACCAGGATGTAAGGCCATATGATCGATGAACTAATCGACAGACGTCTCCGAAACCCCTAGCTCGTGTGCCCGCAAACAATCGTCACTGCTACCGATTTCAATTAAAAAAATGCTCGACGGGCGTCACTAACCCTTAGCAGTACCAACAGCGGCGGTGGCCTTCGCGACGACCGTGTTCACCGTCGAATTGTGACGCATCTGCTGCTGTCGGAAGAACGTTCGGCTAACCGGGCCGGCCGCGAACATGGACCGCAGAGGCGACGAAATAGATTGTCGGAGCATACTCGATATGATATTTTTCTCGGGATGTCAATTCCAAATCTAGGACGTAGAAAAGAACAGACAAGCGTGCAAAAAGAGCGTTCCGTACGTGTGGAGAAGGTTGAGCGGATTTGGAGGCCCCTCCAACTGTGGGTTCGATTTTTTTCCCGGTGTTGTGTCCAGTGTGGGAAGAACCGGGGAACCTGTCGGTTTTTTCACAGGGCACCGAGCCACCTTGTGAACCCAACCTGCCTCTGGTTGCAAGTCGTCTCATTGGCCAACCCAGTTAAGCTTTGAAAGCAAACTCTGTGCGTGCGGCGCTGGTGGCTGCCAGGGTCAGGGCTGGTTGCCGAGAGGTCCGAGGAATTCACTAGCCGGACCACAAACAAGACGCGGCGCGTGTGCTGAAGCCTTCAACCACTCTGATACAACTTTTTTTGTCTTTATATCTTGATATTTGAGTGGAATCAGCGCTTTCTGTTGTCTTCCAGATATTGTTGGGCTCATATGACTGGTTGATAAAGTCGAAATCAAAAGCTCATCGATATAGCGATCGATCCTCTCGAACTCTGCTCCCATTTCACAACAATTCTACAATGCATTTGTCCAATTTCATATTACCGCTTTTGCCACTTGTCGCACTTGTGTCCGGTGAAGCAAAGACTCCTGGAGTGTACCCACTGCGGCCGTGGACGCGGACCGCTCCGAATGGTGCCGTGGAAACTGTTACGCCTTTACTCGTCGAGGGCATCACAATCTCACCTCGTCCTCCTGTTGTTACTCCTACGGTTCCCGTCCCCTGGATCAGTCTGAAAAACAATGGCGCGCCGGTCACAATCAAGCCTAAGGTAAAGAATTACGGCTTTGTCGACAAGGCTAGTCCTACGTATGGTACTTGGTTTGCAGAGGAAACTGGGGCTCCCGATCTCCCTGACGAGAAATCAAAAAGTGGTCAGAAGAAGACTGCCGTTATGGGCGGGAAGTATTACCCAGGCGAATTTGAGAGACTGAATCCAGTCATCCGGTGCACCCCTGAGCGGTATCTTCTAAACGGCGAACTCGCACCTTTTTGCTCTCCTTTCTCGGACACCGAACTGTTGTCCGAACACGCGTATTTTATCACATGGTACTCGCGCTACTTCAATTCTTCTACTGTCCGCTTCACCCTTCTCGACTACGACACACTGGCTGTGACTTCTCCGGATGGCGACGTTCAGAGCGTTAACAAGCAGAGCCTCAAGGAGTACGCGTTTTATACCACCGAGTGGATCGATAACGAGCTTGGGTATTACTATCTTGAAATCAACCCCAAATGGGTTGGCAAGAAGTTTTCAAAATCTGTTTATATTCATATCGAAACACCCGACACGGTGGATGACGAATTCAACGTTCAGCACATTCCCGTGGTTAAGCTGCTTAAGGGCCCGAAAGTCTTGAAGACAGACAAGGAACGGTACACCAATCAAACACTGGAGATGGCCGTCGCGATTCCTCTCTGCGTTCTCGGCTTTGTCGTTTGTCTTGCCGTATTTCATTTTTGCACCCGCAAGGCCCGCAGGATCGGTAATGTATATGTCGGTGGACACCGAGGCGAGCGACGATCAAGACGGTCAAGAAATAAGAAGCAACAACAGGGATACGAGAAGCTTGAGGAGGGAACTGCAGCAGCTTCTATGGAGGAAATCAAGACTATTGGATAAAATACCGTCTAGTCTGTATACTTCCGGATTTTGTATCAATAATATTTTGTACTGTACATGGGCTTATGTGTCTCGAGTTTTTATTTATTTCGCAGGTTAGCAAGTCTTCGTTTTGGCAATGATATTACTAATGACTGACAAATCGCTCTCACGAAAATGTTTTTATACTAACGATAATGACTAAGTGAAATAAAATGTACTTGTAATAGCGGATAATTACTCAAAGCAAGTAGAGAGGCGCAAAGCAAAAGCTGCTAAATAAAATAGTTGGTTGACCCTTTGATATAAAACCCATATTCCTATGCAAAGCGCCGCACGAATATTCCTTAAACTCCAACTGACAGAAATGTTCATTCTTCTTTCTCTTCTTCAATCAGGTGCAATGTAACGGCTACGGCGCCGGTAGAGAGCACAAGCATGAAAATCGCGTTCTTAACAGTTCTGAAAATTGACTGCCGAGGTTTGTCTCCGCGCATAAATACCAGACTGCCCGTACCTCGAATGACTGACGTCAAGAGCCATCCCTGATCTGTCAACCTATTGACCAATCGAACTTCGCGCCGCGACAGGTGGCCAAGTACAGCAGCCATACCATTAACCGGCGCAGCATTCAACTGAGATACAAACTGCTTCGATACAAGCAACCTAACCATATTAACTGACGGAGATACAACCAGAACCTCCATAGAATGAGAGCCGGCGGAGAGATCGTCCAAATCGTCTACAGGAGACGCGACTGATCCAGATTCCTGTGAAAGTGGTTGCATGCTGCTGGAATGACTGATACTTTGGACTTTCTTTTTGTCCTTCTTGAGGACTTTGTCCTCTTTTGCGTTTGCTTCACTAGATTGCGAAAACGGTTCAGGCAGTGTCTCCCTGGCTGTAACAGTACCATCGGTCAAAGCGTTATATTTATCCTCAAGAGTCGCAGTTTGTTCATCTAAACTTCTAATCATTGCCGAAAATTTTTTGTTTAGTTTTTCAACCGCTGATTTATCAAATCCAGTTATGCTGTTGTGGAGTGCAACAACTTTAATATCCAACTTTTCGATCCGGCCAGATAGTTTTTTGACTCTAGACGTCGATTCGCTAACAAACTTCTGATAGTCCGTCCTTGTGTCCTTTTCGATCTCTTTCAACTTTCCCTGAAGATTAGCGACTGAAGCCGGTAAGTGCACGAGAACCTCGTTATCGGCGAGAATTTGTTCAAACTTGTGAGTCGTCGCCCTCAATTCGGCATTCACGGTCTCATAGCCTGCAACCTTGTTGGCAAGTCGAGTAAAGCTCCTTTGCAAAGAGGAGTCGTCCCTTTCTTTCCCTTTCGCCTTTTGCTTATGCCTGCCTGTGTTGTTTTTCAGTTTGTCAGTTTGACTTGTCTCTCGCAAAGGTAAGACTTCTGAAGACGAAAGAGGGGCTGCCAAAATGGCTTCGGCCTCCTGAAAGTCATTTTCCGGCGTATCCTGCTCTTGCACAGCTTCATTTTGGACAATTCCTTCCTCAGAAACTTTCACTTCCTGTAAAGCGTCGCCGTCTATAGCCTGCGGCTCGTCAGGAAATGAAGCGCTGATATCCTTCTGATCCCGAGAGTGCACGCCAGGTGACTCATTTGTAGATATCGACTTGGCTTTGTACAAAGGACCCGCGCCAGTAGCTGTCATGAAATCAGAAGATGCTTCCACGTCAGCCTCTGGTTTCGTGTGAAACGAATCGCCAATGTTATTTTCAACTGCTTGGTTGGCGACCTTTCCGATATCTGATATATCCCTAGATACCTCCGCATTCTGTACTGATGCGTCCACTGAAGTATCCACAGAAGTGGATTCATTTTCGTTCATGGAATTCAAATCGATAGGACCATCATCATCCCTCAGCGCTGAACTATTTTTCATCTCCCTCTCCATTTGAAATTGATTCTCGCGCACAACATCATCCATATGAAGGTCCTCTGAGGCCAGACGCTGCGCGTTTGCAACTCTGTCTGATACCGGCTTCGGAGACTCTGATACTGGACTCGGAGCCTGCGACCTCGGGGCTTCTGACTTCGGAGCTTTCTCTGTATCTGCGGTAGATTCCGATGTTGCCGACGCTGTTGATTTCTCGTCCGTATGCTTAGAATATCTTAAATATACTTTTATGGAAGAATCGGCTGCATGTTTCTCTAGAGTTAGATATATTATGAACGATAAAGCTTTTTAAGCGCATACTTGGCTTGGGTTCGACAGCCGAATAATTCTCTTCTGTGTGTGCAAACTCTGCTGCAATAAGCATAGAGGACAAGAGCCAGATGCGATAGACAATACTGACCTTCTGCTTTGGCATTTTCGCTTACGTCGAGCGTGTCATTGTCATAAGGCACGCGCCGCAGCGTGATTAGATCGATCTTGAACTTTTCCTCCGGGTTCAGTTTCTGTTCTACGAATTCTTCAGGAGACTGTGCGATTTGGTGTTAGATCACTTATCGAGCTATTGCGGTAAATCGGGCGGATCGGTTTGTCGAGATCAGCTTACCTGGCCTCGATCTGGAGTTTCCGGCGGCGGGGAGCTGGTCCTATGGGAGCCGGCGCTCTGGGAAAACCAGCGCTCGTCCCTAGACATGTAGAAATGCGGTGCGCCGTAGTTGTAGGAAACGCCTCTTAGTCGCTTCCATATTGCAGCAAAGCGCTTTGATGCCATATGATTCGACTCGGCAGACACAGTGTTGGGATTCCACAAAAAGTAGAAACCATGACCACTGTGCGAACGCCTACATCTCCTTAATGGCCGGCCAGCTGCCCGGCGAAACCACATTGTAGGTAGACGTTAACGGCTTATAACTGGAGAACAAATGTGAAATGTATGAGATGATTCTGGGGTGCTCTACTCTGGATTATATCATTTGGGACATTAGACTTTTGGGAGTTTGCAAGAACTAGGCGTTCATGCCCATAATTAGTGACGTTTTCAAGCGCCATTCCTTCCTGATAAGTACAGCCAGCAAAAAACAGTCCTGTCTTTTAAAGCAGCCTGCGCGGTGAGCAATAGGATCAACCTCCTATGGGGCATATTTCCTCATTTCTATGATTACTACTGTATTTTTGGTAGACTCAGACGTAATTGTAGTGATTGGGAGGAATCGAAATCTTTTGCTACGTCATTTGATTAGTCGCATCTAGATCCCTACTTTTAGTGACAGTCCCAAGTCTGATCTGGATGATCTTGTCTTCTACAATCATCGCCGGTATTTATAACCGCCAGAAGATATACTTGATTCTGTTTTATTTTGAAAATAAAATTCAATTTGATTGGCAACATAGCTGTCGAAGCCTGAGCCAATAGTAAGAGAAGAAAAAAGCAGGTATAACAATTGTCGTACGTGCTAATTTCGATTTGAACAGACACGGTACACAAAACAAAGGACAGCGACAATATGTCGTAGAAACTAGTACATACAATGGCATGGATATCAAAAAGCAATGTAACTGGTGCAGATGATGATATCAGTTCTCTGAGCGGTCAATCCACCGTCATGCCAGATCAGCGACTGAATCCCGTTGAATACACTCCAAAAATGAATGTCACCATTCGATATGGATTTTGATCATTCGCTTTCGCCGCTTGTTCCATGGCAGCTGGAAAGCGATCATTCGTCCGATAGACCTCCTCGATTTGGAAAGGACCATTCTCATGACCGATGCCATGACCGCCGAGGTTGAGAATCCACTAAATACTGAGTCAAGAAAAACCTGCCGTGCGCGGATTCGTGCGTGAGATGCGAAGCGGACGCTCGAACGCCGTGTCGTGTGAGCTCGACGAAATGCGCGGGAGACTCGTCGATATCGTCGCCGGTGGGTTGGAGGGACAGGCAGAACAGGAGGCTCCGTGAAAATGATATTAGATATTAGCGTGCTTATACCCATTTATCAGTATGACTTTTTCTTAATAATATACAGTGCATTGCAAGCTGGTGTTGTTCGGAGTGCGTGAGAGGACAATGACACAATGTTCGAGTCTTGGATTTTGAGTTGGCCAAAACTAACTGAGGTCATTTGACTTTGCCCCGCAATCTACGTCGAGAGCTCCATATACAAACCAGATCTGAAGCTCCCCTTACTCCCGAGCCTATGCCATCTTGGATTGCCAGCACCCCGCCTACTGCGCAATCGATCACTCAAAAGATCCTGATACGAACCAGTATCGTCGTCGCTATCTATAGCGCTCTTTCGCATTATGCCCCGGAGAGCTATCGGAAGTGGTTCGCGATCCTTGTCTTCGCTTTTGGAATGCTTGCTGCATTACGAGGCTTTCTGCGTGGTGCGTTGACAAGGCTAACGCGGCCACCAGAGTCGAACGATCGCGTGGCGTTGCTTGATGCGGTTTCTGGACTCCAGAGCTATGTTCCCGAGATGAAGAAGGTCTCCGCACGCCGGCGCATGCTCTTTTCACGCATGTCCGCTCGCCACCAGCGACTGGCGAAAGGAGTCAACTATCAGAAGAGACTTCAAGACATCGACAGAGCAGTGACTTCAAACGGCGAGATCACTGCCAGCATTGCAAAGTTGGCAGAAAGAGATTTTGGTGTTACCAGGGCTGAACTGTTACATTCGCATGTCGTGCGAAACTCAAGAGTGATCGAGCTCTTGAAGCACTTTATTAGGGATTGGTCTGAAGAAGGCGCAAGGGAACGGAGTGTAACGTTCACTCCTATATTGAGCGCGCTGCAAGCTGAATTCGGCAGTGATATTTCAAATAAAAAAGTCCTTGTTCCCGGTGCTGGTGTTGGCAGACTAGCATATGAGATATCACAGCTTGGTGCGCTCAATATTCTCATTCGTTTACAGTGACATTGTGCATCTCGAGCTAACGTCCTGTTGTCTAGGCTGTTTTGCTGAGGCGAATGAATACTCGAACTTAATGCATCTAGGAAATCTGTTTGCGATGGAGCAATACAAGGAGCAATGGTCTGTTTTCCCTTTTATTCACACATTTTCATACCAAGTTTCAGGAAACGACCAATTGCGTGCTATTCCCTTTCCCGATATTACTCCAAATTATGACAAAACAAAATTGCGCGTTTCATATGGTGATTTCTTGAGCCTTGCCGGCCCGCACCATGAGTATAACGCCGTCGTGACACTATTTTTCATCGACACAGCCGAAGACGTGATCACATACCTCGAGACGATCCACCGACTGCTCGTTCCGGGCGGCGTATGGATTAATTGTGGTCCATTGAAATGGGGGTCTGCCCCACGGGTGGAGTTCACTCTGGAGGAGATCCTCGCCATCATCCCGCGGCTTGGTTTTACAATCGAGCACAAGTGGTCGAGCAATGCCGAATACACGGCGGATTCGGAGAGGTTGTGGCACGGGTATTATGGCATTGAGGGCTGGGTTGCGCGGAAAGTGTCTGAGTCGTAAGCAAAGGTTTGGATAATATTGTATGATAGGGCGAGCTTGTTTCCTAGCCAAATGCAGGTTGATGGATTGTGGCAGTTGTGAGAGTATATCGCACAGCTGAATCATGCTTATTAAACTAGAACTGATGCCCTTGGACAACGGTCCCAAAACTCGGTTGCTGACTCAATTATGAGTTAACCAAACTTGGCGGATGGCAAAAATGGAGGTAGTTTGCGAACACCCATCATCGGAAAGGATTTGGAAAATGCTCGAAATCCGGCAGTCAGGTAACCAAATTTCTTGTAACCCTGTTGTTGTGGTGACCGCAAAGGGCCTGGATCAGCATCACGAGTCCAGAAGGGGCAAGGTCGCAAACTGGGCGCGCGTTTTGTTGTTGTGGGTCGCGTCCTTTTGACAACTCTAAAACTGCGTAAGTGCACGGATATCCGAACACGCGCGGCAATTATAAAGCGATTGATATTACGAAGCAGGACAAGGAGGGGCGGGAAAGGTCCGCGGGCACAAACTGCGAAAGTGATCTCGGGTAATAGGGGTTTTGCAAGTTCAGAGCTTAGAATACAGGGCGATTTGGAATGCAGATGGAAGACCATCAAATGCAGAAACAGAACAAGAAGCAAGTAAATAACGGAGATGAACGGAATTCGCGAAAGGCAAAAAGACGTGACGCGCTTGTGACGCGTGAGACGCGCGTGATGTAGCTGCCGCACGGGCTTACAAATTTTGATTGCTCCCGTTGCCTTATAGCCACCGAGTCCCCCATTCCTCGCACACCCTCCCCTTAGTTGCTGCTTTTGTTGCCTTTTGCCTTCAATCACCCTTTTCTCTTTTGACGACTGAATTCGTCTGCATAGTCCGTCCTGCCTCTGGGATATAAGATTATCACACTGAAAAAAGATGTTTGTATACAAGAGAGGTATGCCAGAGAGATTATTAACCAACCTTGAAGAGAACGCGTCAAGTAACTTACTATTTTTTCGACACCAGATGGACGTAAGGAACGTGTCCAGTTCGACAAGGTATATATTAGCTTTGCAATATGTTTCGGTCGTCGCGTCGAAATAGTTGCTGATAGGTATGTTCTATAGATCACTGCTCGGGTTTCGCGTCTTTGTTATGGTCTCGATGGCGAGCACGTCGACGCCGCGGCCATTACTCAGAAGGTTATTTCCGGTGTTTACCAGGGTGTAACCACGGTCGAACTTGATAACTTGGTAAGCACTCAATATATTTTGTCTTTTGACGCGTCGGCAAGATTTCTAACATGACCCAGGCCGCTGAGACTGCTGCGTACTTGACCACCGCACATCCTGACTACGCCGTGCTTGCCGCTCGTATCGCTATTTCAAATCTTCATAAGCAAACAACAAAGCAGTTTTCGCAAGTTATCTCGGATCTTTATCACTATGTGAACCCGAAGACGCGTCTGCCTTCGCCCATGATTTCTGAGGAGACGTACAATGTCGTTCAGAAGCATGCCGAGGAACTCAACTCTGCTATTGTCTTTGACCGTGACTTTCAGTACAACTACTTTGGATTTAAGACCCTTGAACGGTCTTACTTGCTGCGCATAGACGGCAAGGTCGCTGAGCGTCCGCAGCACTTGATTATGCGTGTCGCGGTCGGCATTCACGGAGAGGACATTGAGAAGGCGATTGAGACATACAATCTCATGTCTCAGAGATACTTCACTCATGCTTCTCCGACTCTGTACAACGCTGGTACCCCGCAACCACAGATGTCTTCGTGCTTTTTGGTGGCGATGAAGGAGGACTCCATCGATGGCATTTACGAGACGCTCAAGACTTGCGCGTTGATCTCCAAGACCGCAGGTGGAATCGGCATGCACATTCACAACATTCGCGCCACCGGCTCTTATATTGCCGGAACGAACGGTACGTCCAATGGCATCACTCCTATGCTTCGCGTTTTCAACAACACCGCTCGGTATGTGGACCAGGGCGGAAACAAGCGCCCAGGCGCTTTCGCAATCTACCTCGAGCCTTGGCACGCGGATGTTTTTGAGTTCATCGACTTGCGCAAGAACCACGGCAAGGAAGAAGTTCGTGCGCGTGATCTGTTCTACGCGCTGTGGATCCCGGATCTGTTCATGAAGCGTGTCGAGGCTAACGAGGAGTGGTCTCTGTTCTGCCCGAGTGAGGCGCCCGGTCTGAGCGATGTGTGGGGCGAGGAGTTTGAGGAGCTCTTTGAGCGCTACGAGAAGGAGGGTCGTGCACGGAAGACCATCAAGGCGCAGAAGCTCTGGTACCATATCTTGGAGGCGCAGACCGAGACCGGCAATCCGTTCATGCTTTACAAGGATGCGGCAAATCGCAAGTCAAATCAGCAAAACTTGGGTACTATCAAGTCATCGAACCTGTGCACGGAGATCATCGAATACTCTGCACCTGACGAGGTTGCCGTGTGCAATCTTGCGTCGCTTGCGTTGCCTTCGTTTATTGAACATGATGACGAGGGCTCATGGTACGACTTCAACCGCTTGCACGAGGTTACCAAGGTTGTTGTCCGTAACTTGAATAAGATCATCGACATCAACATGTACCCTGTCCCTGAGGCCCGCAACAGCAATTTCCGCCACAGGCCCATTGCGGTTGGCGTTCAGGGTCTCGCGGACGCGTTCTTCGCACTTCGCCTTCCCTTTGATTCGCCCGGTGCAAAGCAGCTGAACATTCAGATCTTTGAAACGATTTATCATGGCGCTGTCGAGGCTTCTATCGAGATTGCTAAGGAGAGTGGTACCTACGAATCATACGCTGGATCTCCGGCGTCCAAGGGCTTGTTGCAGTACGATCTGTGGAACGTTACGCCGACTGATTTGTGGGACTGGGACGAATTGAAGGATGACATGAGCAAGTACGGCTTGCGAAACTCCCTTCTTGTGGCGCCGATGCCGACGGCTTCTACGTCGCAGATCCTTGGATTCAACGAGTGCTTTGAGCCATATACGTCTAATATTTACTCGCGACGTGTTCTTGCGGGCGAGTTCCAGATTGTCAACCCGTGGTTGCTGAAGGACTTGGTCGACCTGGGTCTCTGGTCCGACAACATGAAGAACAGAATCATTGCCGACAACGGCTCTGTTCAAAACATTACCAACATTCCTGACGACTTGAAGGAGCTCTACAAGACCGTATGGGAGATTTCGCAGAAGCACATTCTCGACATGGCTGCCGACCGTTCGCCGTTTATCGATCAGAGCCAGAGCTTGAACATTCACATCAAGAACCCGACCATGGGCAAGCTCACGAGCATGCACTTCTACGGATGGAAGAAGGGCTTGAAGACGGGCATGTACTACCTGCGCACGATGGCGGCATCCGCACCTATCCAGTTCACCGTCGACCAGGAGGCGCTCAAGGTCGTCGACACGAACACTGCGCGTTCCCCTGTTGTTGGTGGCACGCGAAAGGGCTACCGTCCCATGAATGGAAAGCCTGCCACGCCGACGAAGGGTATCGAGAACTCCCGTCGATCGCCTGCGTCGTACTATACGCGGGTTTCAGAGACCACGGAAACCAGTTCGCCGATTG
The DNA here is from genome assembly GCA_030556275.1 of Lipomyces sp. NRRL Y-27488. NCBI lineage: Eukaryota > Fungi > Ascomycota > Lipomycetes > Lipomycetales > Lipomycetaceae > Lipomyces > Lipomyces sp. NRRL Y-27488. The sequence goes on along the minus strand of JAKTPS010000034.1, from coordinate 3,357 downwards.
AGAAGCCGTCGTTCAGGGAGCCGGAGGAGGAGAAACATGCTGTTCTTACTGGCGCGCCAAAGAAGCCTAGTTCATTGCTTTCGCGAAAGAAGGAACTGGAAGCCCAGAAGGAGGCCAAGCAGGAAGAAACACAGAAGGAAGACATGACCGAGGAGGAGATCAACATCTACAACGACAAGGTGCTGCAATGCTCTATCGAGAACAGGGAGGCATGCGAGATGTGCTCTGGTTAAAAACGGACTCGACAAGTGGGAGGCGATGTGTACGATAGGAAGCGAGGTTTACGGTAGAGAATGGAAGAGGATTTCAGAGTTTTGTATTTATTTGCCAAGGATTTTATGCATTTGCGAGAGTATTAGTATATAAATTGTCTGAGATTGATTCTTCAGGATTGATGATGACCCCTCAAATAAACTAGGTTACTATGATATGACATATGCCTGCCCGCTTGGATATTTCCTTTTTGCGAGTTCAAAGTATCTGATATTCTCGTGCCGGTCGCCTTGTTTAAGTCATCCAATATTTTTCTGTGCTATGCCCTGCTCATGGACCTCTTAACCTACACTGCACACGGCTCTGCAGCCTGTATGTCGAACCGCACATCCAATGGTTCCAGGCTCTAGGTAGATGTTGGCACCAAGAACGACTCGAGAGCTCCTCCCACTTGGGACGACCTCCATCTTTTTGCTTTTTGCAGTCTTGGTATTCCTCGATTGCGGAGAAAATTGGAATGGCACTTGTTTAAGCTGACCAGTAGCTCTTGCTAGTATTTCCATAACATAAAATGCAACACTGGTCAGGGAAGACGGAGAGGGTCGTAATAAGGATTTCAGCAGAGATTGAAAACAACAATTTTGTGTTTGCTCACACTCCTCATATTCCAGCCAAATGCTAACGGGACATGGCGGTGAGCAAGCAGAAGAATAGCAATTGCGGTTAAGAGATCGGAGCCTGCATGTGACGGCACTGGAGAGAGTCGGTGGGTTAGGGCATTGAGCCGTAACGTAATTTCGCTTGCCTGAACGCTTATTTGGCGACTTGTTTTGGCGCTGTCATAAGCCGTGCCGTGCTATCTCGTCCTGCCTCAGACCACTAGTACTCGTCGACCTTTTCCTCAGACCTTCCAGAATCATGGACGCTCCTGTCGCGAACGCGCGGCGTTCTGGCGAACTGCCTCGCGCGCACGGCGACCCGTACGGTGCAAGGTCGTTTGCTCCACGCGAGGACTCGTCGACCAGTGGTGATGGCACGAACGGCGCCATGCCGACCACGACAGCTCCGACAGCATCGGCCGTGCTGGCTGGTGCGCCAGACCTGCTGGCTCCAACGAACGTTGTCAACTACGGCGAATTTTTCGCGCCCGCAAATGCCTACGCCGGCGACGGCCTCGGCCCTCCGTCCGGAGGCAGTTTTGGGGAGTGGTCGTCCGCGAACTCCACATACCGGCGCCCGCGCTCGCCGTCGGTGCATTCAGAATACTCGTCCGCGCCGTCACCGTATCTGGCGTCGGACGCGGGCAGTCCTGAGATCCAAGCATTCGACAACCTGGACCATGTGTACGGCGTGGACATGTCCGCGTCGCTCGTCGGGATGCAGGACCTCGGCGTGAACGACGGGCTTTCACTGGCGGACCCGTCGTTGGCGGCCAATTACGAACATTTTTCTGTGCTGCTGGATTCGTCGTCAGTGTTTGCTCTCCCGGACAACGCGACAAGCGATTTGCAGCAACTCTTTCCAAGTACTGACGTGAACATCGGGGCGGATTTGCCGCCGGGAGCTGCGTCTGCCACACCGCCCATGCAGTATATGAATGTTCAGACGCCAATCATCGAAGTCAGCGAGCATGCGACGTCGTACGACGCGAATCCGATGCTGGAAATTACGCCAGACAATAGCGCGCTGTCGCCTCCGTCGCAGCACGCCCGGAGAGGATCGCATTCAGACTTGTCGGCGTCCGCGGCGGATGCGTACGCCGCTGGCCTTGGACTGATCGCGCCGTCGACGGCTCACGAACTTCCCGTGTCTGGCGCGCCCGGATGGCCGACACAGCGCGGGCGATCGAACAGTGCCGGCGGGCCGGCTCCGCGGTCCAGGCGGAATTCGATATCGCCTGCGGTTAGTCCTTACTTGACAGTGGCATCGGACTTTGAAGACGACAAATCGGAGTATGAGTTTGACGACAGCTTGAGCGTTGCGTCGTCGTCGCATTCCATGCCTCCGTCGCCGCTGCCGTCCGGTTCGTCGTCCCGGCGAGGGTCGGCGACTTACGACCGCCCGGCCGTCGACAACGGTGGGCTCGCGGGTCAACAGGCCGATCAGCCACATACACAGAAGCGACAGCGAAGCCGGAACTCGACCAATCGCGGAGCGTACGAGTGCCCGCTCTGCGCGAGCCGGTTCACGCGGCAGTACAACCTGAGCTCGCACATCCGGACCCACAACGACGAGCGGCCGTTCGTGTGCCAGTACTGCCAGCGGGCGTTTGCCCGGCAGCACGACATGAAGCGGCACCAGAACCTGCACGAGGGCGTGAAGAAGTTCAAGTGCCACGGCACGCTGGACGACGGCACGGCGTGGGGCTGTGGGAAGGACTTTGCGCGCGCGGACGCGCTCGGCCGCCACTTCAAGAGCGACGCGGGCCGCGCCTGCCAGCGGCCGTACTTGGAGGAGCTGGCCCGGAAGAGGGCGCTGGCGCAGCAAGCCGCCGGCCAGTCCGTGCCCGTGATCGACATCGACGACCTGTCGTGGCTGGACGACGAGTCGTTGATGAACCAGTTCATATCCGTGGGCTACGATGGCAGCCTGAGTGGCGGAGGTGCGTCGGACCTGTCGCCGGACGTGACGCAGTTGAGTGACTACAGCGACAACGAAGTGTCTGTTGGCGGTACAGGAAAGTAGGATGGTATAGACGGACATGTATAACACGTCTTTTTTTTGTTTTTTGAATCGCGCATTTTGTAACTTATATGACTTGTTAGTGGAGGCGTTATTACTGTTATAGGATATATGTTAAGAATAGGGTGGAGCTAGTTACAGTTACTGTATGTTAATGTTTATCTGGCGTAGTCCGCGATTTGTCGTTGTCTCGTGGAGAATTTGAGACTTCACTAAATAAATTGTACTTTACATTTTCCCCACATTTTGGTCAATGATTAACCGATGTCAACCGACGCAACTCACAAACTGTCATAGCACTTTCGCGGTCGATTGCCATCCTTCTTTCTGAATCCCTTTACTTATAATAAAAAACGACGTATAGCTTCCTAACCCTGAAACCTCCCGGTTTTTTGTCTTCTGTCCACGATATCTCAACTTCCAGGCCCTAATTCAAAAATCCGGTTTACAATTGTCTGCGCC